>JAGVSQ010000281.1:2945-44830 GCA_022683975.1 Rhyacophila evoluta
AAAAAAACATAAAATTAGCATGTTCAAATTTTAAGGTTTTATTATAATAGTGCACATACAGTAATAGACAATAAATACATAGTTATTTCATGAATTATCTCATGTTGATTTGAAATATTTATGGGGGTAATTTTATAAACCATGTGATTTACGACCGAGTGGATAACTAATCAATCTTTGAACTTTTTTGTTAAGAACATAATTTTTAAATATACCGTTCATTAAGCCATCAAAATTTGTTACCGATAACAGTGTTATATCATGGTGCCGAAATATATACCGCCATTTCTGCGTATCTTTGCGTTTTATCCGTGGCTGTCACCTGAATAGGATAATTTAGAGTAAATCTGCGTGAATATAGCGACGAAAGTAACAATGTTTTCTTGTTTGGGAGGGAAGTGGAGCAGAGAAAATGTGAAGAAAAGGGGGATAATCTTTCTTTTAGGCTTTAGTCAACCGTGCCAAACGGAAGTTCTGCGAGCGATTATGTAATATCTTTGCTTCAAACATTAAAATTTATCCTTGAATTTAAACAGGCAAAAGGCGGATAAAAAGAAACGTCAAAATAATTTCAGTAATTTTATTTAGGCCAATGAAAACGTATTTTCCTCTTAAAATAAGATTTCATGAAAACGATTATTTTACGAGTATTTTGATGTAATATTTTTATAAATTATGATATTATTCGTTTTTTAATGTAATGCTTGATACGAGTCGTTATTGATAACAAACGCCTTGTATGTGGCTCAGTTGTGAAAGTTATGGAAAGTCTAATGTTAACAGGGAAACTAATATTTTTGACAGAAATTAAGTTTATTTATAATATATATTATATTATATCGTATGATTTTTTTTTTTTTAATAATGCATGGTGTTATTTTTAATATTTTTTCCACTAGACATATTCTAGCATCATACATCTCTTTACAATGGTGGTGTAAAATTTAAAAATGAATACTTCTGAAATTATAAAAAATATCACTACGTTACTATTATCATACTGCTATGTGTATACTACATATGCGATTTAATAAAGTGAAGATTTCTTTACGAAGAGCGATATAAAAAATCTTTGTCAAATGTACTTTGAAAATTTCTAAACAATAAATACAGCAATGGTGATGCAAATCGGTGATTTATTGTTTTCAATATACGTCAAAGTATGCCGAACTTTTGGAAACTTCCGAAGCTCGAATAACATGGTGAATAATAATGAGAAAATATGTGATTGCTATGAACTTTGAAGTCAGCTGTAAACATTAAATTATTAATACCCATATATAATAAATACGTATACTGCGTCTGATAAGCACACATGTTATCAACATTACCATTAAAGAAATATTTTCTTTGGAACAATATTATACATAATGTTTACTAGGCGGTATTCTACGGTTAAAACAGCCTTATGAAAAATTCAAGGAAAATAAAGTTTTCATACAGAGAGCGTGCTTAATATACAACTTTCTGAAATGTTGTGTCAAAGAAAAACTCATTTTGCCATGAGGCGTTTCAACAAGACGATAGTGTTTTATATAGAGAGAAATATTTTCAAATAATAGGCAATTTCAAATACACCAAAGGTATTTATTTACTTTTTGAAAAGAAAGTACGCAGTATTTCAAAATATTCTATATGGTAAATCTACTTATCAACGCACAACGATAGGATGACGGTACGAAAAATAATTTTTATTATATATCGAAAAATATAGACTACTTTGAAATATAAATAATTTGCAAATTAACTAAAACTTGCAGATGTATATAATAAAATTAGTACATTGTCAATTCACAATATGATTTCAAAAATTGTAACTAATTTTAGCTTATTGTCATTCCTGTCTGAAATATTTTATTTTACAATTTCTTTCTAGCTTAAAAAATCGTGTGGTACCAATATAGTTAATGTGCATATAGTTTGAAATCGTGTTTTGTTGACTTCTTTAAGGTTTATGTAATCTTTTTAATGAATCTTGTATAATTGACGAACACTACAAAAAAGTTAGCTCTAATAAATCAGTGATAATAAACTATATGGATAGCTAAATATTTCTTGTCTTCCCGTCTGACGTACTCTTCCCGCTTTTCTCTATTGAATTGAATAATGTTTCCATTAAATATGAAACAAACGAAATCACCAATAAATTTCCCGGAGTTTTCTCGCAGCGAAGACAAATTGTTAAATAAAATCAGGCGTCAGCAAGATGAGGGATATTTTTGGCAGACGTCACTAAAAAACATTTGAAAAGTAGATACCGCATCATTTGTTATGAGGCGAACAATTCGAAAAGCGGAAGTTAGCATCTTGAGTGTTTGCTGTTTAAGGATAAAGAAGAAGAAATTTGACGGCAGTAAATGTGGCGTTAATTTAAAAAAATAGCTGTATAAGACATATTTTCAGGTAATGTTTGATAAAAACAATATCAATGAAAGATAAAGAATGACTCTTCAGTTGAAGATATCGAAACATTAAAGAATAATGAAACCATGATCAAAAATCACAAAAATACTTTTGTATGGTTTAATCATATTTTTATGTAGATTTTTTTTGTTTGTAAAGTCTGCTCCGAAAAAATGAACCAGTCTTTCATTTTTTGAATTTGAATATTTTGAATGATTCGAGCCCGGAATGTCCAGCACCAAAGCTGGCGCGAAGGTACAACTATATTAATACTGTGTTATGTTTAGAATAACAAAGCTTTCATAATATAAATTTACTATGGCATTCACAGTTACATTTGGCGATCAAAAGTTCTCAATCGTGTCAAATATTGAATCATAAAATATACATGTTGATAATAATATTTTTTCAACTGTTAGTGTGTTAAGTTTTTATTCTATAATTTAATTATTGTAAAATACCAATTGCGTTTATATCGGGTTGGAAAAATTATAATGAAATACGAATTACTAACAAATTCTAGCCGTGGTTATGATGGTAGCTTTCAAAGTTGAATAAAATAAAAATACATATAATATGTAAATGATGTAAATTTACTTAAGTAGCTGATAAATTCTTGTAATTGCTGTGACTAACTTTGATAAATTAATCATTAGTTGAGAGTTCGAATTCAAATAACGAAATCTGCCCACACGTTTTGACGAGTTTTGAAACTCGGTACCATCTTCAGATAAGAGAATATGCCTTGGAAGAGGCGTGGCGCATTAATCACTAACTTAGCCGAAAAGTTCCTAAACGGGAAGTTCACTATATTTTATCTTGAAAGATTCTCTGTTTTTAAGGTGAAGTAAATAATGAGTCTTCTCATTTACTTAACGAAGTGATCCATCCACTTTTGATTTATTCATAATAAACCATGGTTAGTGTTTAATCAACATAAATTAGGTGCACTCAATTAAACATCCAATTAATATTGTCATCGCATTTCAACGAAATTAAAAGACTTTTTTAAGAGACGGCTCGTTTATTACCTCAAGTTCAACGTATTTGATGAAGGCATACGGGTTTTGACGATAAAGATTTTTCCACAGTCTACGGATATCTAAAGATAATAATATGAGTAACGTTTGAAATAGATACGGATATGATATTTAAATTCGTATAAAAATATATTTTTTCATGATTTTTTTATTGCTATTAACTTGATAATTACATGTAACGCAGCATAAAAATTAGTGATAAAAACATATTTATCTGAAGATTAAACATGAAATATAATTTGTTTTAATAACATTTTAAATATATTTTTTTCCAACACACTCGCTCCATAAGTGGAAGTGAATTTTTACGATATAAAATTTTAGCTATTCATAAAAATTATTTGTCAGCTAATCGCTCAAATTGTTGAGTATTCAGTTCTGCTTCTTCATTTTCTGATATTCAACCTGCACCTTTAAGCAACTGCGTTATTTGAACGAGTAACGTACGGTACCTATTCCAACTGGCATAAATAAACCATACACTATATTATACCGATCAAACATTGACGAATACAACTCAATCAATTAAGTGACCGCTAATGCAATTTCAATTCGATCGCACGGAAGAAAAATATTAGGTGAACCTCGTTTAGGTCGTTAAATTAGCCGTAATCCGGTTAATGTTGTATTTTCGAGTTAGTATATTTTGGCAAGAACCGAGTACTATATTGTTGCAAATGTTTGCATACGTGTCCCAAAATGAGCCGACGTTTTAAATTTGCCAACATTTTTTCTCTGTAAAATTTTCACAATTTTTAAATGATTTTTTACAATTTCTGTACCTTGTTCGATTGAGTACCCTTGTACAATGTAACCTCAACGTTTACTACTGTCGACGGCAAACAAAAAGATCTATCGTGGTTTTGCCGCAAAAAATGACAACAAATTGAAAACGTTCCTTTTTTTGGTATATGCTTAAGTAATGGATATCAAATACACCTGATAGTATGACGTACATTCGTTAAAATTGTGAATGATTTATACAGAGATAGACGCTAAGCAGTTCAAACTGTTTGCTCTTTACAGTTTACCAATTAAGGCTATATTATTAACCAACATATAATTATTATGTTATATACCATGGCCGAACCGAAAGTGGAGCATATGGATCTCAACCGTGTGAAGATGAGCAGTTCATAAATGGGGTATATAGAGCACCACATTGGCAATACTTTTTTTCATGAGAATTGATTATCAGTCAGTTGTTCAACCCGTTAAATATCCAGTCTTGTAACGCTTTATTTTTTAGAATCCCGCAGCTCTCGAAATTGAACTCGCGCTTTCAGTCTCCGAAGCGAGCACGCTAACTTCTCGGCTACCGGGGAGACATAAATACAAACAAGAAAACAATTTTTTTATAATCGTTTAAATTTTTGAAAATAAAGTATAATCATATTTTGTATGTAGTTCTATTTTTACAGAGCTCGAAGAACAGGATGCGTAAAGTAGTTGAATATTTTGTCAGTAAATTATTAATCGAGTGAATATGAAATGAAAGCGGAAGCACATATACTAGACCAGTCTATAAAAAATAATAACACACGCAAAGTATCCCGTAAAAACATGAGCGAAAATATAATAAGGAAAAGAATTTCCAAGAAGAAGGTAATAGATAATTTCGGCACATACAGGAAATGATAACAAAAAAGCGAAGAAAAACAGGAAAGAAAGACGCTGACAAAATAAGCAGACAATTTTTTTATTTAGCCCTCACATAATAATTTTCGATACTGTTTGATGATTCTAAATGAAATTTTATTTACGTACAATAAGTAATATCTTAAATACATTTACATCAGTATTTCAAATAAATTTAAAATATATTATCGAGCATCGATTTGAAATTACGATATTTGAAATATAATATAACCATTATAAAAAGAATTTATATTCAACGCTTTTAAGCTATTAGTTTATATTTAATTTAATTAAGTATTTTAATTAAATTATTCGTATCATCATTATACTTGACCTGGTTACTAATGATCATGAATTTAATTGATTTAATAGTTTGGCAATGGATTAAGCATTCGTAAGTAAACTCGGAAGTATAAGTGAGTGTTAAATATTATTTCAAATAATATCATAACACCAAAGCAGGTGAGGTGAAACGATAAACTTATTCACTATAAAATTAGATAGTATCACCACACTGTAGCATTATAATTCCAGCGTACATGTTAATGTGGTTAAAGGTAGAGGCATAATAAAATTATAATTCGCCAAAGTAAAATAAATTATACTATGGCTTCTGTATTATTTTGTTACACAATTTGACATAGCCCAATTTAGTATAAAATGTACATAATATACTCCTATAACAATACTAAAATAAAATTGTAACATTTTATTGTGGTTTTTTAAAAAAAATCAGTATCAGGCTGTTTACATAATTATGTGACGTCTAATTTTTTCGGCGCTTATATTTGTTACCAATATAATAGGTTTACGAATCACTTGTCGAATGACTTTTAGATTCATGTACTTTGACTCATTTACTAGGAAAGCGTCGTACATATAATACAAACATTTTCTTGGTGCGCCAAACGCCCATAGGCGTTCGATCCCATATTTTTTTGGGTTTATATTTTATATTAAAAGTTGCATCAGGCTATGCAAATCAGTCGATTTATAAATAAAATACACAAAGGCCTATGAACAGTAGATTTTCGGCGATATAACTTTGCATAGACATTTGAAATGGATCATTTTTTTAAGCCATGTTCGCTCCTAAAGTGGAGCATATGGATCTACTCAGTATGAAGATATCCACTTCAAGTAGAGTATATGGATCTCCGTAATGTGAAGATGTCTTGAAAGATTATTTTTCACGAGAATCGTTCGTCAGACAATTGCTCAACCCAATGGGAATCCAGTCCTGTATTTTCAGATATTTAAAAAATCAACAACAGATGGGGATTCGAACCCGCATTCCCCGGATTGCTAGGCACGCACGCTACCGACTACGCTAACCGAGGAGACAGAAAATTTTTACCACAAACCTATTTCAATGAAATTATTTGTAAATAAACTGGTAACTATAAAATTTTAGCTAAGGGGGCATATTGATTTAATAACTTTCCTTAAGTACGTTTGAAATGCACGATTTAGAAAACAGTATAAAGCTAAGAAACTGTTTGCGTTTAACCATATCATAAAAAGCTTAAGTTAGGTTTGAGATTTTTCTGGTAGGTATAATACAACACAACTTTAAAATTAGGAGAAATTATATAAATAGTAGCATAAAACGTGTCGGTATATTTTGATTGAAATCGAAATATATATTTATGAATAATAGCAACCCGTTAGTAAGCGCTGCATAGCCGAGTAAATCATCATTCCTTCATCTCAAAATAGCGTGTTGTGGTTTCCGGCGATTGTGGCTGCAAAAGTAGCAGGTGCACTTCATCATTTAGTAAACTATACATAACGAGAATTGATAAGTTGCTTGCGCCGTTTGAAGAATATTTACGAAAGCATAGATTATAGTTGAAAATGCATTTATATAAGATTTTCAAATGGATATGAGTGAAAGTGTTCGCTAGATTTAACTCAAGATAAATAAGACAGTGGTGTGAATTTATTATAAAACTTTAAGCCATTTGTAAAACTCATTTTTAAATGTATTTTTTATCAAAATTTTAAAACTATGTGAATTTAATGCAACACAATCTCCCAAAACTAAGTACATCATCCACTGAATCAAAGATAATTTTTTGCGCGGTGCAAAGATTTTTTTATATGATTTTCTATTAAAAATATTATTTTATATAATACTCGTTCATACAACAAATACAAAGACAGCGCAAGATTGTATGTACAAAAGTTATGAAAGCAGAGATAGATAGCCGCACTGATTAGGTTATTTGGATACCAGAAATAAGCAGTTTGATCAAACTGAAAATTTGCTTGAATTACTCTTTACAACGTCAATGAAAAGCACTGTAATAAAATAAATATTTTAATAAATAGAGTAAAAAAAAACTTTCAACTTTTATGAAGATAGTTATTAATTTTACTGTTTAATTTTACAAAAATAATCATGTTCTATTTTTACTACCAATTTTATTTAACATGTAAGATATTCCATTAACTATCTTCTACAAAGTTGTAGATGGTAAACATATTATAAAATAATAATAAAAAAAATCCAATTAAACATTGTTGATCTTGTTAATTTTCTGCCATGTAATGACTTCATGGATTCATAATATTATAATAAACATAGGTCATCTAGAGTAAAGT
Source organism: Rhyacophila evoluta (assembly GCA_022683975.1). Classification (NCBI taxonomy): domain Eukaryota; kingdom Metazoa; phylum Arthropoda; class Insecta; order Trichoptera; family Rhyacophilidae; genus Rhyacophila; species Rhyacophila evoluta. Next base: position 10,634 of record JAGVSQ010000281.1, read on the forward strand.
TGTTTGGGCTATTTATGTTAGAATTTTTTTGTTTGGTTTGATGTGCGGAATAAATGAAAAAAGTTTTTGATTAAGTTATCGCTTGGTGAAATTGAAAGCAAAAGTCAAATGACTCGTAAACCTAATTTTTGGCATAACTTTTTAATTTAATTGGAAATGATATGCAAAATAAAAAGAGAACTTTTTTGATCTACCATTGACGACAGTAACAAGTGTAGGTAATAAAATAAATATACCTACCTACCCATAACGAAGATATTTTTTTATGAACGTGAATAAAGTTATAGCTTTTTATTTCATTTGTTTACTTACATAAAAATGTTAGAATACATCAGTTAATTTTAGTATAATAAACAAATTATCTTTTTTTGTAATTATTCATATTTTTTAGTACAACGAAGAACAAAATATAATTTCACTTTTAATTATTTTCAAATAACACGGAAAGAAAAACATAAAACGAATATCATTGAGCCACTTAAAAAAAACTAGTAACGAATTAGCATGTCGCTATTTATAACAAATAGGCGATTTGTATTCAAATTTCTCACCGAGTAACAAAATGCACCTAGAGGTGAAAATTAATAAAACATATTCGTGTATGCTGCAATAAAACTGGCCAGTTATTTTTTAGTTTTATTGATTTTAAAACTGAACACTTAAAATTTCTACCGAAAAATAGCACAGAGAAAGTGAGTAATTACAAATATATACACGCGTGAAATAATAGATAGCTACGGGTGATTTATATTAATTAAAAGACAAATCGTAAATTTGAAAATAGTTAAATATAATTTATATGTGAAATAAGTAATTCGACAATAAATGCATTGATAATAAAAAGTGTGAATAGTGAAAGGTTAATAAATATAATAATAATATATTATTTATTGTTTAATAAAAAAAAAAAAAACATAAAAATAATGTTATAAGCTGTAACCAAATAAACTTTTTAAAATTTATAATTTCTTCTTGTTAACTGAAACTATTTCGAACAAAAGAATTTCTAATAATTTCCCTTTCTGACCTGTAGATGTGTTTTTTTTTTTTAATATCATGTTTGAAAATAAAAATGCGTGAATAAATTACTATCGACAGAACTCGATAGAAACGTGTGTGTATTATAATAATTTAAGTAGTTACATATGTAATTTACTAATGATAAACGGCACAAGACTGGTTGCAACTTTCGGCAGACAAATCGTTATCAATTTCGAAAACTTTCACTGTTCCACTTGACTTAAAACCGGATTGGTTCCCCGTCTAACGTGTGCCTTCCAACTGCGATCGCGAAAGGGACCATTTCCTTAATTATGTACAACAATCTATACAACCGATACAGTTATTTTCGTAAATTCAATTGTATTAATAATTATACCGTACACAATACAGCTCAATATTTTATATTTTCATACCCGTATTTAATAACATAATATAAAACATTATGTTTGAAGTTTAAATGTGTACCCTAGACACAACAGTAATATTATGTTCTGTGGAAGGAGTGAGAAATTACGATTCATGATTTTTTAAAATTAAATATTTTAAAATACAGCCTCGGGTTGTTTGTATTGTTCTCTTTCAATCCTTCATTTTCATTTTCTCTAAATACATATAAATGAATGAAATGATTTTCAACAAATATATCAGCGAATGAGATAGACGGTACATAAAATATTTTGGGTGAAAATGGTAGAAGATTTTGTGTCCACTATTTATATTTTATCAAGAATATTTTTTTTATAAAACAGTGTTATTAAAGAGCAGATATGTACTGAAAGGGTATTTACTGATACATCGAATTGCAATAATATTATATCTTTAAGTGTTTGTATCTTTCAATAAAACCAGAATAAAATAACATGTTTGAATAATCTTAATCTCTACGCATAAAATTATAATATATAATAAGGGGAACAGTGCCTACAATAAGCGGAAATATATTTTTAAACTCTTTATGGGTACCCTTTTTAAACGTGGAAAGCGCACTAATAAATTCCATTGCTGTTAACCCGATTCGGTACACCGCCACCATTACTGATAAGCGATAACAGAGTTATAAAACTCTCTCTAGCTAAACTTATCAGCGATTTATGTCCATAGGGTGTGTCAAGGCCGATTCCAGATTTAACTGTTCGATAAAAAGTTATAAAAGTCTATTTCGGAGACATATTTGGACACTAAATCTCACGATCGCGAAGTCTCTTTCACGAAAGGGTTACAATTTAAGCAATTTGTAATCCGAATATGGCGAATTGTAAGGTGTTCTAATACGTTTAATAAGTGAGAAATAAATTAAATATACCGATAAGATAATTCGACTATCTATGCATAAAAATTGTTTAATTTATAATTTGTAATGGGTCATCTATTATTTTTACTGCTTATCAGTGGCCCCCAGTTTTGTGGTAGATCATACAAAATTCATGTGTAGCTGTACTGCTTCATTTTAAATATTAATGAATTAATTATTAACGTTGGCAGCTCGGTTATTATTTTTACAACTTTGATCATTTAATATCTCCAATATTTGAAATATGATCAATCAGGCTTCTTAAAACTTCTATATGTTTATCAAAGTTTACAGTGAGCAAAGCGACGATGACGACTGCCCATCAATCAATGTGCGATCGATGTTAATGTCATTTCCTGAATACAAATTGTTCAGTTGGTATTTTAAATAACGTTTAATTCTATATATCTATATTATTTCAACATTCTTCATTTGTAGTAACGGTTGAAACTATTGGATCTTTTGAGTTTTTCCAGCGTTTTCAAGCGGTGCGTAAACGAACGATGCACATAACATTACATATTATGTACGTCAATACCGTTCGTGTAGATACAACCCTGATATGTTAAAAGGCGAAACCTGAACGGCGATGAAACGATGCATTTTGAAGATGATATAATTTAAATTGTTTTTGTTTAATAATTAATTCCCTATTTTTATCTGTTAGTTATATTATCTGACATTAGTAATTAGTGTAAATTGGCTTAAAATAGAAAAACGAAACTTTTTCATTTAGGTGTGTCAAAATCGAAAGTTCGATCGAGTTATAAATAGGAAAAAGAATCACTTGCAAGTTGGAGCGTGGGAACGACAGAAAGAAGAAAAAAGCGATAAAGTTTTATGCGTGATAAACGTTAACTAATTATTTGATCAACCTGCTTATTGATTACATCCTGTGCGGAAGGTAGCAGGGCATCCTTTATATTATATATTTAGTTCAGGATAAGTCAATCAACTTGTACTAGATAGATAAATAAATTATGAATATCTTGATTGAATTTTCTTAGATTGAATTGCTTTACAGCGCATAATAAAGGCTACATTCAGTTTTTAATGGTACTGGTGTTTATTCACAACTCTCTACGAACAAACATTTTTTGTTATATTGAGCTCACAGTTATATATATAATACTCTTGTATAATAGTATATTAGTACCCGCATTTCCTTGCGCCATTCCAACAGAACGACATTTTGTGTGATAAAGAAATGCTTAATTTTGTCTACAGTTATTTTTTACTTACTTACGATATTTATAAAACCGATTCATCCTAGATTTTCTTCATATGTATTACAATATCAAGATATCGACACAGATTTGCTAAAATCAACGAAGTTAGATTTAGTTCTTTTTTTAGAAAATATAAAGGAATTTGTTATTTTTAATGTTTAAAAAGAGAATTATACACCATATATTATATTGTGTAATATTGTATGGTGTTTAGTTCATTTATTATAATGTTTAAAATGGATTTTAAAGTACAATACGTACTATGTAATAATAATCATATAATACACATTAAGTATTTAATTTCAAATATTATGTTAATTAAAGTAATTAGAAAGTAAAACAAAATATAACGATCATGAATTGTTTTCTCCGTAAATGCAAACAAAATAGTGTATACCGTGTAGGTATTCATATATACAATTACTTTTTCCATAAATTATGCATCAAATCGTAAGTAAAAATGTTTTGTAAACAGAAGTTAAAACGGTTTTTCTACAATGTATTAGAATGGGAATTTGCGAAATGAATGTTCTTTTCATTTCAATAATATTGTAGTGTTGATGGATTTATTATGGAGATGGATACGTTTGATTTCGGACGACTCACGCAGTAATCAATAATCCATGTAGATTCTTTGATGCCTAAATCAATTAGACTTTATAAATGCAACCGCCTGTTATTAAAACCATTAGGATGACCATACGCTGGCTGAGCTGGCTCCAACGACAAGGCAATTATATCAAAATGTTTATCTTGATGCTGCGTCATCGTTAGCGAGCAGAGAGAAGTTGTTTAGGTAAGTAGTTAGAATCATCGTCTTATTCTTTTTGTTGTTTTTGTCTCCAGTTCATCAGAACGGATGCGCTCAGTCCCGAGGTTTCGTCAGCAACATTGGCTCGGTTTATATTAAGAACACTGCTTAAAGCACTGGTACATCAAATAAATATAAACACGACGACAATAATTTATATTTTAAATGCATACTTCGAATTCTAAAGCTATATAACAATATTTCAATATCATTTCAATGTTATTTCAATATCGGAGCATTACTTTAAAACGTATTTTTAAGACAAAGCTTATCGTTAAATTATAATCGGAAAAGAAAATAAAAACGCACATGGCTTCTTCATAAGAATGTTCTTCGATTCGGCGTATAATGCTAATTTTTGAAATGGTTAACAAAATATGTATATGAAAAAATATATAAGATAAACAGGTTCATTTTAGCTGCTTACTAATCAATTGTGTGCGGTGAATGCTCATAGTAAATGGATTGACCTAAGATTCAATGGTCTTCCTTAGTATTAATTAGTGGCATTGGAATAAACGTAAGGCTTCATTTGCTTGTAATATAATATAATACTATAAAAGAAATATGAAAAGCGGTCAAAAAAGATTTTTTGAAGAAGATTTTGAGAAAGATTATTTTCAATATTGACGACTGGCAATATCATGAAAACAAATATTCATCCATTTATAATATCACGTTAAAATCGAAACCGAGACAAATATATTATTTTTAATTTCTTTTGATATTTATAGTTTTGATTCCATTCTACGCGTTAGCGAAAACAGGGCATATAATTATAATTTTTATCTAAAATTAAATGTTTAGTGCCATTCTAATGTCAATATTTAAATTAAAATCGTTAATACTCAAGTCGTTCTCAAGTAATTTTATTTAATAGGTACGCCAATCTGTACGATATTTTAAATTTCCCATGAAACTTAAAATAAAGTATTATTGAACAAGATCGTAAGTATACTAGTCTTAATCTTAAGAAAACCAATTAAGTAGCAAATTACCTAACCACGATTAGTGTTTCATAGCCATTATCGAAGCTATAAAGTTTTCTTTCACATAAATATCTTAAAATACTGCCAAATAACATTATATTGATAGGAAGAATGTTACGTAGAAGTCGTTTAGAAAATAATTCAGTCGCTAAATTGTTTCAAAAAGAACCGACAAGACTCGAAACCGGTTCCCCAAATAGTATTGATAAAGAAATCCAAAATTCATTGACCATACGAGATAAAACAATAACGGAAAACGTCACTATCGAGAATAATTTACTTAGTCAACAGGAAGTCCTCGATAAAGTAATATTATTCTGTTCTACACTATTTCATTGTTATCTTTAATTATTAGATGTGTAGGCTAAGAAATAAACGAAGGCTGCAATTCAAAAATTAGCTTTTTGACAGAAACATAATGAAAAGCTCATAAAGCTGTAACGTATGAAAACATCGCGGATAATTCATTATCCAAGAGCAGACAGACGTTCGCGGCTGATAAGTATTGTAAAAAAGTACTGACTAGTTGTTTATTACTTTATTTTAGAGCCACTGGTACAGTGACTAAGCGACCACCGGCTTGTTTTGTTTGAGGGTTAAGTATCTCACTAAGTAGTAACTATTAAGTAGAGATGACTCACAGTACCGAGTTCCATTTTAGCTGAAACTCGGAGAAAACAAACACAAACAAAATTCCGATATAAATGGAACTAACTATTCACGGAGAAAGTAGCCAAATACAAACATTATAAAATTGGATTTATTAAAAATATGCAATTGAAATCTCTAGGTAAACATTAATTTAACTTAATATGAAAATCCAACTAAATAAAAAGACATTATTCAAGTTTCAAAAATAAATGAAATATTAACCAACCGTCAATAATACAATCCGCTCATTTTAAATTTGACATGTAAATTTATGTATAATCCCTCCGATCCGCTTCTGAAATATAACTGAATTTGTGCTTTAATTGTGTTGGTATATTACAAAAATACATTTATTTCAATATATATATCTTGTGCGTTGACTGCTTTCTGCATGGATGGGTCCACGTAATGTTTGTGTTTATTTTGTGAACAGAGATTGTTTGTCTAGAGGATTATTATATTTATAACCTACCCAATTTTGCGCCCAACAATAATATCTGCATATTATGGTACATACAATATTTCGTTATTAATTTTCGCACTATTCAACTATTTTAAACATGTTGTTTTAAAAATTTGTAAAAAATGAGATATAGTTTCAGACTTATCGATCATAAAATATATGAAGTCAATTATGATTTCCGTTTTTGCCAAGTGTTACAACATTAATTAATGATTCTTGATTGAGAGTCCATAGCCTGTATCAACTCATAGCCTAGCAATACCATAGTTTCTCAAGACTTAAACACATAACTAAGAAGAAATTATGAAAAATTCCGTGGAAGTATGTCTTTTTATTCGTTTATTTAACGAACTAAAAAAAAAATAAGCGTGTAAAGAATATATGACATTTTCAAGTGGTGTTTTTTTTTTGTGCAAACATTAATTATTTTGTAAAAATGCCACAAATAAAAGATATAAATTACATTATATGAATTTTATAAAATCATTTTTAAGTAATAATTCATAGTTCCAAAGGATAAAAAAAAAAAAACTCCTTCACTAGGTGATAAAAATGAACTATAAAATAAGTTAAGCTTTGACTTTATATTAAAAAAAAAGCTTTTTATTATTTAAGCTACCGGCATTTCATTATAAGGATTATTTACGGATGTTTAATTGCTTTATTCCAAAATGCTTCGGACTTATTTATTTAATGTTGGTCAGTGACCTTTTACGCATCTGGACCTCGTGTGACAGAGAATCCTGATGTGAATAAAATTATTACTGAAATTATTTTTGGGGTTTTATGAGAGCCGGGTTTGTTGACTGTAAATTTATTATGATTTTTATTTACAAATGATAACTTTTATATTGTGTATATCTGACCTTTATAGAAAAACATTGATTCTCATATTTTTCACGACATATTTCCATAATTATTTCTTTGTTATGTTCACAAATACTCGAAACATATACTCGTACACGTACGAATGAAGTCGTAGTAAACATTACTTTGTCTTCATACTACAATAGTTTCATATACATGCATTTACGCCTATATTCCAGAAGTATGGTAATTGATTGATATATTTGCAATTATCATATACTCATAATATATCATTATATATTGTCCTTATATAGATTTAATTCAAAATTAACATAAACGACGATATGGAATATAAATCTGGTACGACATAAATAAAATATCACCTTTACAGAAATTCGACATAATTAAACTAATGTAATATTTGAAATGTGTTTTGTTTGATTGATTTCAAGAGTTTAATCTAGGCTTTATTGCTAAAAAAATAACAAGACAATACGTCTTTTATTTATTAATTCCTGTAATGCCTGTTCATGATTGTGTTCGTTTTCATGCCAAATATATCTTAATTACACATCCGGTGCCAAGTATTTAAGAAAATAGTGTTTTTATTAAATATATTTGTATACGATCTATATTGCACGCGAATGTTGAAATAGTATATTTTAATCAATTTTACTTAAGAATCAGTTAATTATTAATTAAGGTTTTCTGGCGGGATGTAATAAAATACACATATGAAAAAGAATCCCTGGCATTTAAGTGCAATATATGCGTGCAAATCAAAAGCCAAGATTTTCTACCGCACGGTAAGATATTTGCATTTTATAAAAAATGTGGTTTTGAAATATAGTAATTAATATATATGTTCCGACATCTGTTTGGATAGGGGCTCCAGCGATTTTATATAAGTTGAAGCTATTAAATCCGGTGATGACTGTGAGTCATATTTTCGAAGCATCATGAGCGGCGACTGAGCCAAGAGAGCTGACACCATCGCCTGACAAGGACGCAGAAAAACCAACATCGGCAAGTGCGGTAGAATGCAAATAAAAGGAATTTCGTTCATTGCAGCTGTGACCAGCGTAATGATAGACTCGGTTGATACAGGTTTACTTTACTCATAAAACCAGTATGCCAAGAGACGCTAGTTGAGCAGACAAATGTAGAAAACGTAATTAGTCCTCGATGTATCAGCCAACTTGTCGAGAGATATTACTGCACTAATGACAATGCCACTCTTGATAAATTAGCATTCAAGTTTCTGAATGCACGATATCCTGCATAGCATTACATTCAATAATAACATCGCGTATAATATCATCACGAGACTTATAATTATTGTCTGATATGACTATACAGACTAACCCACATATTTGAATATTAATTTTCTCGGCTTCTACCGCAAGTGATGGTAAAGTTTGACCAGCATTTCATAATACTAACATTGAATCAACCAAACATTCAAACAATGAAATAAGTTGTTGATAATTTTATAAAAGAATATCGCGATTACAAATACAATAGGTAAAGTGAAACAATAAATACCATACTACTTATTAATTAAGCTTTCGAATGCCAATTTTTTTTCGAATGCATTTTAAATATCAGGGATGGCATATTATTATAGAATGAAACATATCATTGGCAAATTGTCTCAATACAAAACCAAAATGCGTACAATTTTCATTAGCATATACGATAAGCTCACTCTGCTAATAATAAAGCTCTTTCAAACAGCGTGACTGACGTTTTTAATATATGGTGTCATCTATTTCCCTAACGGTTTCTCAAGAATATATCATAGAAATTAATAATAAAAATATTTGTTTCATACTAACATCATCATTTATGGAGATCTATAAGTATTCAAATGATTTGTTGAATTTTAAGGTTATCTGAGGAGACGGATTGATGATTCCAACGTGGGTGGTGTTTACGAAAATTACATGACGTGTAATTCGCACATCTGAATTCATACGTATCAACGATTTAATTACTGGAACAAGATAAAAAAAATATAATACAAGATAGGGATGCTTAATTTTGCGAGTGATTGGTTATCAGTCAATGCTAACCTAATCCTTTAGTTTAGTCATGACATTCTGGAATTCCATTTACTCCAGATTAGGAGCAGATATAGAGCATAAAGTTAATTGTAATGAAAAGAGAAAACAATTTATTAATTTACGTCAGCATTTTAATTTTCAAAATATCTTCCGATGTAATAAAGATAATTATAATGTAATAGCATTCTTTACTAATGAAATATCATATATTCAACTATTTTTTAAAGAATAATTGAGCTTGGGAATTCTATTGATTGAATGAAATTAATCAATACATCTTTTACATAGGATATTAATTTTATATATAACATCAACGTTTTAATAATATGTCATATAATAGGTTTTATTACTAGTAGGATGATTTATGTGTGTATAATATTTTATTGGATACTAAAAACATTATATTTGGAAGAGAGTGCGGTGTTTGGGAACATTTCCAATAAAGATGAATTTGTGCGTGACTTGCAGAATACAAATACGGTATTGCAAACCAACTTCCGCACATTTCCTAGAAGAGAGGAAGTTTCAAAGGAGACGGGGACGAAGGTGGCATTTCAAAACAGAAGATTACGATACCACCGCGTAATATATAATAAATAACACGCGTTTTATAACATGATATATTCTTAGTTGAATGTTAATTAATATTTTGCGACATCTGTATGAGTACAAAATTCGATGATAGTAATTGATCGATGAAAATGGAAGATGGAGGTAAATTATTTAATATTAACGACAGTTCAAATAATACAAACTATTTTGCAAATAGAAGGATCAAACCATCACATGTGAAATAGTTGTTAACACTAACTTAAACAGCAAAAAGATTTAAATAAGAGCAACATGGACAATGACATACTATCATATATAAATACATATATTGTAACGTAGAAAGACAAAAAAAATTATTACTTAATGTGATACAATATGTCAAAAAGTTGTATTTGAAAATTAAAGAACATATTGCATACGTAGTTACATTCATTGTTTACCTATGAGACACTCACTGAAGACAGGTTTCTTCCAATCCTTGTAGGGTCGATTTGATTAGTTTAGGTGGAACTGTGGTGGGAAAAATTAATGTTTAAGAGTGTGTATATAACTACGAAAAACTTTCATCCAACAGCGGGTTGCGTTTAGCTGATGATGGTGACTAAATCATTTGTGAAAAATAAGAAATAATTGATATACTAAACTGCATAATGAATTTCAGGATTAGGAAAATCAAGTAGTAATACCCGCTTCATCAAATTGGAATCGTAATCCAATATTGAATGATTGGAAGATTGCTGTATGGTTTTTGAAATAGAAAAACTGGAAGCCTTTTATGAATAAAGAGCCTTTTAGAATTTTGAATGTAGGCGTAGGTCGGTCATAAATACGTTTACCTTATAAAATATTATGATTTAACCGAGGTAAATTTTTAACGTTAAAGTGATAATAAATTTTAAAAAAGGTTTTATTTTACCATCACTTACATTAACTTAGGTTTAATGGCTCCATTAACCAACATTAAACAACGTGGCATTACACCTACATTAATTACAACGTTTCTTTCCTATTCAGATTTCGTGCAGTTGCAAATTTATGCTGAATTGTTTAATGTAAAGTGGAATAACATAATATGAGCGCGATTTACAGTAAAACTTAATCATATTTATTTCATGTAGCGTAAAACTCTTTTGATGAAATAAATCAGTTATATTTCATTAGTGTTACTCACAAAATTATTTAAAATCATAAAAATATATTGATTTAAATTTTAAAATTAAAATGTATTTTTACAGTACTCATATAGAAAATTCAATTTAAGTTGTTTAATAATAAAGCCAGACAAGTAACCTATGGGTAAAATCGTGCGCAACCTTTCGATAGTAAAAGATGTGAGTGCTGTTGCAGTAATTTCATAATGCAGAAGGAGTGAGTATAACATAATTATCTAATATTAAAATAAATGCATATTTTCTTTATTAACGCCAGATTTGACAATGAACAAATACTTTGCCTTGATGATTCTATTTATATTGGATTGGCTTAAGTTTTTTATTGAGTATTAAATATTCTTTATAATGACTCAAATTTTATTACAATTAGCATTTAGATGACAGAGTTCCGTTTCACAGCGGTTGTATAAGTAAGTACAAACTGTAATAATAGTATCATATCTAAAAAGCTGTCAAAAAACTAACATATATAATTCTCATTTTTAACATTTATTATTATATTTTTTAACGTTGAAATATTCCATATGAGTATCTCTGTTCAGCAAATATGGCAGGTACAATTTACATAACATTGTAAAACTAATTAAAGATTCGGTAGTTAAATTATTAGGTAAGTGATTTAAATATGGATAAGTCGTTTAGTTTACAATGACAATAAATGACATATACTTAGTTTATGCATTATAATACAACTTCTTGGTATCTTAGGTAAATGTCCTTTTAGTAAGAATATTGTACATATTTAGGAGATAAAAGATATATTTTGCGAACGTTTCTCTCATTACAGCATTGCTGCAATGAGAGTCCGGTGTTGAGCAGTACATACGAGCTAAACATGAGATGAATGACTACTTAAATCGATGTTTGGTAAAAATATATATTTTAATTATGAAGAATAATGATCAAGATAAGAAGAAAGTATACAATGTTTTATCGAGTTAGAAGTTGAATTGGTTCGTATAAATCCGGTTGAATACAAGTACAAATTAATTATATAAAAAAAGAATAAAAATGATGTATCAAAAAAATAATAACAAAATACAAGAAATTTCATTATGTCACTCCCATTTTTCTTGGTATTTATGGGCATCTTGAAAAACGTGTATTTTTACATAGCTCAATTCTTTCAAGTAAAACTATTTTTTGCAGTGAGTGCATTTTATGAAACAGAGTAATAGACGTCATCAGGTATATTGTTTAAATGTGAGAACGTTTCATCGGACGGAAGTTGAAAAAGCAATTTAGATAAATCATCATCTCGATTAAAAAGAAATTTATCCGCTTTATACGATAATTGTAGCATCGGTTTAAAGATTTTCAAATGTAATATTGCATTTATACGGTAATCATAGTAATAATAACGACAAATTATTATTGTGAATACGTAAAAAAATGATTTCGAATCTTTACTGGTGAGAATAGTTCATCCAGTTCTGCATCTATGAATTTAAAAATAAACTATGTCTCTGCGGGATTTGAAGTCACGATCTCATCGCGTAAGCGTGCGTGCTTACTAATCGGTCATCGGAGTTGGATAATAAAAGGACAGAATACATACAAAACTACATAAATTTTCTTGTTATTTTTATTATGTTTTTATTAGCGAGATTAAAAATATTATTAATAACTAGTTAATTAGAAGCAGTCAAAGATTGTTTAAGAAAATATTGTATTAAAACCATAACATAAATACAATATCAGTAAATATATTCAAAGATTTAGTATGTAGACGATCTCGCTATTCATTATTTTTAATAGAATATAATTTATTAATTTACGTCGTCCAAGTAGACAGTCATAAAACCTATAAAATAATTTCATTATCGTCAAGTGCATTGAAGGCTACTGGATGATATTTTAATTAAATTGCAATTAATATCTTACTTAACCAAAGTTCTTAACTCAGCTTAAAACATGTTACATCCTCAAATAGAATAATAGTGAATTTAAGACTTAAGTTAGTTGGAGTTTGAAATTTATATATTTGAAATATTAGTAAAATGATGCCAACAATAGATTAAAATAATATGTTTAAATGTACAGTACGCAATATATGAAAGAAATATGCAAGTGAAATAATATCTTTACAATTGATCATGATACAATTTATCTTTTTCGTAAAAGTGACGACAGAAATATAGAACAAATTATAACATAAAACTATCAATACTTCATTGAAAATCTATATCTCACAAGCATATATCAAGTATTTGATATGCAGTTGGTCAACTAGATTAGTGGGACGGAAGTTCTTCGTGGTCCAGATTTGCTATCACGTTATATTTTTATACAGTCGCATATCAAATATAATATAACTCGTAAGAAAGACGCTGAGTCTGATTAATCTTTAATGCAACTACTGGATAAGTTTTACAATAAATGCTATAGGATCGATTTCTTTTGTTAAGACATTTTCAGCCGGTTAAAAGATATTGAATGATGTTTACAATACATAAACAACAGAATGAAGTCGATTTGTTAGACGTAAATTTATAATTAAGTAAAGACTGGCGATTAGCGTGAAGCAATGGGTTCGCTAAGTCGCAGATCCAAATTACAACACTAGGTTGCTTTATGAAGTATTTTGTATTCAGCAACACAATTTGATAGAATTTTAGTACACACATCTGTATAAATTTTTTGATTTAATCACAAAACTACTCGTATCTGTAATTTACAACATAAGTGACTGCATAGACTGTGATAGTTAAAATACTTTGGAAATATGTAAAAAGTCGCAAATGTAGCTGGAAATATATTTATCGATCAAGTATCTTTATGCAAGGTAGCGTATTCAGTTTTATTGATGTGAAAGTTAGACTGAAATGTAATATTACCTTATTCGATTACCAGTCACTACGTTAGATATATTATATTTTAAATAAGAAACTATTACTTATTTACTATATGCTTTATTAATACATTTTGATTGGGTTATTAATATAGAGACTTGTTTTACTGAAAGTTGTTAACATCGATGTTTGCAATTCTATACTGACACTACAAATAATACAATATAATAAACAATATTTCGCGTATAACGGTTGGTATACAAGATATAATTCCAATCATACAATAAAGTAAAGGTATCATGAAAGTATTTTAAATTTATTAAAACCAGAATAATATAAAATAAAATTATTATCTACTTTTCAAATTATATATATGTATTTAAATAGCATTAAAGATTTCAAACTGTATATATTATTTTTAAAACCAAATTGTACAGTCTTGAACTAAACAATACTACATCCATACAGGTTGTTGAAATTTCTAAACTTGTGGAGAATAAGCAAATAAAAAAATCCTTGAGAGATCAATGAAGTAGATACTTAGTGATGGATACTATTGTCCAATTCTTTGAATTCTTGGAAAGAGATTAAAGAATAAAAAGGTACTCCTAGTCATATTTTATTATTTACCTGTGAAGTGAAAATAGAATGCCTGAGTGTTTTGTGAAGAGAAATACAAACTACTTGTAAAGGAGGATTTTTTTATTCCAAATGAAACATGAAACAGGTGGTATTAGACGCTTGGTTTGCGTAATTTTATGATATAATTCATAGTATGAATAATTCAATTATAAAACTCAAAACTCACTTCTTAATTGTTTTTATATTGGCAAGCGCTCGGTGGCGGGAGTTTCAGGCACAATTCCCAGGGGTGTATTTTTTAAGTTAAGTCTTACACTAAAAAAATATAAATATTCAAGACGATTTCGGACGGACAAATATAAGGATAATAGTACTATGGATTGCATTTAAGACAGCTTAAAATGTCAATAGATTAAATATTTTATCATGCGGCGCTATATCTTTTATTTTTTTACACCATATCTACTCCGAAAGTGGAGCATATGGCTCTACAAAATATGAAGATATCTTTTCCGAAAGTGGACTGTATGGATCTTCGCGATGTGAAGACAACATGTATTGGCAGATTAGTTTTCACGAGAATTGGTTGACAGACAGTAGCTCGACCAAATGGCCATCAAGTCCTGCATTTTCATTTTTTTTAAATCCAGGTGTAAGAATTGAACCCGCATTCCCAGAACGCAAGGCGCTCACGCTTACCTCTACGACAAAAGGGAGACAAATAACGACTAGTTACCAAATTCAAAAATGCGTTTTGCGAATGGTTTTATAACATATTATGTGATATACTTTTTTATACAACATCCGTTGGTTTTAGAAAGAATTAAAAAAATTTGATTCTCATATGTTTTTATTTATATAATAAAAAGATTTATAATCTTTCTGTATGTATAAGACATTCAATATTTCTAGACTTCTTAAGATTATTTAAAAGTTACACGGCGTAGTCGTTCTTTTCAATCAGAATAAACAAAACTTGTCCAATTTTCTAGAATATCTGTTCAGTAAGTGGCAAACTTTTCTATTGTGTACTCTGTGAGGTGAAGATTAATACAGGTAGGCCACTTTACGACAGATTGCATCGCAAATCTTTCAGAACACCCCTAGCTTAACTTGTCTCAGCACTATGGAGGTATTCTTATTGTTAATATTGAAAATAATATGGTAAAATTTCATTCTGACGTAAAAAGGAATTCAATATATTGTATAATGTAATAATATAATAAGACATACCTTCAAAGTTATACCTATACTATATTATATTATTGATAAATAATATTAAATTGTATAATTATTATATTTTATTTATTCGTCGCAAAATCGAAATAATATATACTTGGTTTGAATAGTAATATGATATTATAAGTAAATGACACTATTTATTTAGTTTACTGTCAATATCAATAAATGTTATTGAATAAAGTTAAAGATATAAAGAACTTTTTAGTAAACTATTATATTCGCCATTTAGAATATAGAATAAGTATTCTAAATATTTTGATGATATGAAATTGTAATATCACGTTTCTGCTATATGGTAATATTTTCAAATAGTATAATGTCAAATATTGCAAATACATTGTTTAAAAATATGTGCTTCAATTTCAGTTTAGCAAACTTGAATATGAAAAATGATTTTTTTTTAACCAGCTTGCCAACATCTGTGTATGTCCATATATGTATATATATTGTTTTTGAGGATCTCATTCACGTACAAAAAAAAAGCTCTAGATTTAAACGGATACAGTGGTGTATTCAATTATAACAATGAAACAAATATTAGTTTTGCAGATTAAAGTATTTTATATATAAGTAGGTGTTTAGTACTACTAAGAAAGAATTAACGAGGGGTTTGATAGTTTAAAAAACAAGTTGTAAAATGCTGATCTTAAAATATTACAACGTTTTATTAATGACAAAGTATCACAGTTTTTACAGAAATTTTCCATCAATTAATTTCTAGTTTTCATTTTCTATTTGTATCACAGTAATGACTCTTAATATGAGCCGTCGTAAAGCTCTTCGATTCAGTGTTAGATAGTACAATCTTCTTAGAGTCGTTAGTGGCAAAACCAAACTTAATAGAAGAATATGAAATTGCCTGGTACAATAGAAGGGACTACAAGATGATTCCCCGGGAAGATGAGAATATGTTTCAGCCCTGCATTGTGTTAAGAAATACCGCATTACGGTCATATTCACAAAAGGTTAGGAGAACAATGAAGTTGGAGGGAATTTTGGTTTTGACCGCTAATGTATTAGTTAGTGATAAATTGCCATGGCCTATTAACAATGCCGCAATCGAGTGTATTGAGATTGAAGCTAATTGAACAGTTAGTCAAATTAATTGTGTAGTTAATAATATTAAGTGTACACATACATTTGGCTTCTCCTTTGGGAGTTAAACAATTTTGTTTGTGTACAAAAAGGTATTATTGTAAATATTGAAACCATATCGTGTTAGTAATTCGTTACTAAGTTTTAGTGGTTAAAATTGTGTACACGAGTATATTCTTAAGAACCTTATCGGATATAAATAATTGTTGAACAAAACTATTGAGAGCATAGGTAGTTTGTGTTGTATCAAGATTTGACAACGGGGCGAGATTTCAAAAAAATGTAATTAATTATTTATGTAACGAATAATAATCAATGGATGGTTTTTTTGAGATTTATAAATATAATCAGTTTTATTATTTAATTTGCGGAAGACGTTTTGACTCAAATAAAAATAGGATTAAAATTTTCAAAAATTTTACTTGTTTATGAGTTAGATTGTTAACAAAATTAGAGAGACAAATAGTTTTTGAGTTATAGACAATATTGTTGCAAAATATTGTTTGAAATTTATTCCATTTTGTATCCGAGATAGGGTTTTCTATGTGATAACCATTTTGAGGATTATTAAAAAGGAACAGAGAGAAATAAATATCGTCACCGACGTATCCTGAAACATCCTTCGCTCGTCATATTACTTCCTTGAAAGGACCGGACGCCGAAGGGAAATGGGAAATATTTCAATCGAGTGCGGCGAGTCGGGTGCGGAAAAATCCAACCCCTTACGCTGTGAATAAAACATAAAAGGGTAGAGGCGATCTGATTTGCGAGTTGACATCCAAATCATTTCGATCCCCAAAACATGGAACCTCTGGCAAAGCGTTTCCCAAATACCGTTCCATTATTCTAACAGTTATTTTCTAGCGATAATACTTCAATACTTAGTTGCTACAAAGACTTTGAATTATTATGTTGCCCACCTTTGTTATAAGTATTGCCAAACTTTGAGTGATTGAAAAAACCTACTTTCAGATATGTTTACTTTCACCTATAGTATTCGTTCACTCTTACCATCATGCACATTGTATGACATACGTATAGTAATAAAAGTAACTATGCATACGTGTTTTAGGATAATCTTTCATTTTATTCTCAGAAGTGTTAATGGATATATCATTTTTCGCTTGATATCTTTATGAAACTCCCTGAAGTGAAATATTCCGAGATTATTGATTGAATTTAAACCTTTTTCTTCTAATATTTTAATTCATACAATACCAGTAAAATTTTACAAGTTATTTTATGACAACAATAGAAAAAAATAGATAAGTATAAATTGTTAATTAAATTTTAATAGACATATTATACCTAGTAACAGGAAACATTTAAATAAAAGTTCAATAAAATAATGGGTGGCCAATATTTCTCAAAAAGGAATATATAATCATTTTACAAAAAATTAAGGTTTTTATTAGGAATATGTATAATATTTTACCAAAAGAAAAAGAAAGTTATTACCCGCGCTCAATTGACCATTTTTTTAAAATTGCAAGGAATTAAGGGAACGTTGCTTTTAGCTATTCAGTTTCATCTTTCATTGATAGAGCAGAGTTCAGATAGAGAAATAAAATTTACCCTTTTTGTGTTCTAGATAAGATTTAGTTAAATAATTTAATTTTTAACTTATCGTAATATTTTCATAAACATGTTGAAGAGTCAGTTCACGAACCACCGTTAAAATAACCTTATAATATTGCGGAAGGTTCTGTTGCCATAAGAATTTCTTTTTTTTCGCAAATGTTCAATACGTATGTATTATATGCATTGTAAATGTATTGGAAATTTGCCAAAAAATCCGCACCTTGTCTTGAGAATATTGGAATCTAAAAAATCATGGAAATTGCGGTCAAAGGAAGTTTTGTAATACGGTTTTTGTTGGGACTGTAGATAGGCAAGTTATGAGGGTGCCTTTTCATGATTTATGATGAACAGATAAAAAAGTCCATCTAAAAAATTGAAGTGTAATAAAATTCGGAAATTTATTCTGAATTCAATCGGTTTGATCGTTTTTTTTTTATTTGGATTTCAGGACCTGCAAAGATTCTGCAGGTGACTTAAATGTGGGAATGTGGAATTATGGAAATGACGAATGAATGACAGTATAAAAAAAATCCCGTCGTTGGATGGTTACATTTTACAAATAGCTAAAATATGATGTTTACGACAATACTAGTGGACGTTTATTTTATTCACTTCGTCGGCTAACCTCGTTGATCGTTTTTTGGTAAATATTTGATATCGATCTCTCTATTCAATGTTTCAAATATCCCTATATTATGCTTTGATTCTAATTTAATACATAAATATTGATCTGAATCATTTAAAATTATAAAAAATTAATTCAATTTTTTTTTTTCATTTTAAATTTAAAAATTTAAAAAGTTTTCTCCAATAAATTGTCTGCATGGATCGTTATCGGTTCAAGGATTAAAATGGTAATTAAGCCGCTACTAATAATATCACATGTGAGTTTTTAGTGCTGAATTTATTTTCAATACAACAATATCGGTTTCCAGTAAAAGCAGCTATTTTTAAAACAAATAATAGTTAGAATTATAAGCACGTTGATCAGTATTTTTGAACATGTCGTAGTGAATACAATAATGTAATACTTAAAGCTGCATTTTTTATTATTATTTATTCATAAAAATTTGGTCGATTTTGTTTTTTCTTAAATTATTTACAATCGCAAATATTTATTACTAGTCTTAACGGTGGCCGAGATGTTGTTCGTGCACGATTCGGAGCCGGAGATTACCGGTTCGATACCCATAGATGCCGAGCTTGAAATAATCCGATGATGCCGGACTGGATACCCATCGGGATGAGCAATCCTGAAAAATTCTGTCACAGCATATCTTCACATCACGGAGATCCATAAACTCTATTTTCAGGTGTGAATAATAAATATATTTACCATTTATTAATGAAATAATAGTAATTTTAAATCCGTTTTCTGAAAATCTTTTTTAGTTATGACGGATAAATCGAATGTATGTTTTGAGCGGAATATTAGGATAGATGCTATTTCTGGAAATGTAAATATTAGGCAGTTCCAGATTGCAAAATACTCACGCATAGAATTACTTTTATTGTACTCAAATATCATATTTATTCAAAAACTTGGTTGATGAAGAAAATTCCTTCTTTCCAAAAGTCTCCCTCAGTTATCATTAATAATATTATTGTTCAAGAAATATTAGCATTTCTTTATAAAGGTTATTTAAATGCCATCGTTATACGATTTTTATCAAAATTAGAACTTTTATGCGCCAAAAAAAAATATGTTAGATTCCAGAAATTTTTTTTATTTCCGTAATGCTCTAAAAATTTATTTTTGGACAAATTTTATTGCACGCGTAATCGTGTCCATAAAAGCGTTCATGAACGCGGAAAAATGGCCAAATAGAACAGGGGGATGTTCGCGGAGTGTGCTTTGTGGTAGTTGCATATTCCGTATAGTAGACATACGCGTTCAGTTTTTTTATGTTTGGCAATTCCATGTGCCGGTCATTTGGCGCAGTGAAGACATTACTTGGCTCCAAAAAATATATTTTGATTCAGTATCGAAATACATAAAATCGCCTATAATATTTCCACATACAAACACATTTGCGTTAGTAATAATCAGTTTTGTTGCATGTATGAGTATTATGCCTTACGAACGTAATAACCCGTACGAATTCGATATAAAAATGATTTTCTGCAATAATATGCACCACAGATAAGTTAATACATTCCAAAATAATAACCAAAAGAAACTTGTAATAGAAATATCGTAATTAACTAATTATTATTTTTAACAGCAATCACTAAAATGTGTAACTGCAGTAAAAAAATACAACATATTGATTTCCATGAATTTCATAACATTATTTTACTTAGAGATGAGGTTACGAGCGGAATATTGCTATGTTGAAAGGACGCTGATTTTAGAATGTAATTAAATAGGAATATCTGCCCCGGTGGCCGAGCAGTGAGCGAGCGCGATTCGGTCCCGGTAGGTTCAAATCCCACAGCTATACAATTAAAAGAGATATGATGCAAACCCCGTCCTGTGCGTTAAGCTATTAGATATTTTCTGATTATTGTGAAAATCTTTTAATATAAATCTTCACATTATTATGCTTCAATTTTGAAGCAGACATGTTAAAGAAATGAAACTAGATGTAACTAACTACCTAGATCAGATACGAAGTCTAATTGTAGGCAGTATAATGTCGTATTTTTAAACATAACATCACCTGTTAAACGGACTGTATAATATTACAAATTGGATCAAAAAAACATTTTTAAAATGAAAGCTAGGCTATTTTTGTTCAAATTCAAGTTTAAAAAATCCATTTTCACAGCCAAATCGTTAATATTTACATTTCGTATAGTAACGAAAGATATTATAACGTCAATATCAATCTATATATGAGATAACTAGATAGGAACCTATTTGCGGTAAGCTCAGCTCAGACGATATAACATTACATTACAATAATTCAATAATGCATTGAATTTAGAAGCGAGCGCTATTCGAAAAATGGGCGTTAGTAATTTCAATTGAAAGAAAAAGTGAACTAAACACACACACACACAGTAATTTTTAACATTGATACATCTCGACCGGAAGAATGACATGTTGAAAATATATGAACGAAATATTGTTTATCATATAAACAGCTGTTAGATACAAATATTACAAAAGACGACGTTAAACGACTTTTATTAGAATATACAAGGAATTGTTTTTTATTACATATATTTTTTTTATTTCCACTCTAAAATCAATTTGGTAAGTGTATTTTAAATGGACGATTAAAAATGTACAATAATATTGAATGATACAAGCAGAGGCGTGCTAGCTAGTGTGGTGGCGGCCGTAGGCACCATGTTTAAAAAGGCGCCAAAAATGACTGGCTGAGATTTTTCCCTCATTCTTATTGAATATGATTAAAAAATAATAAAATGAAAAATATTCATATTTAAGCTTCTACTTCTTGTAAGTTGAATAATAATATAACTAAAGAAGTTATAGTTTTGAATGTAGGGGTAAATGAGAATGAAAAAATCATAGTTATCTTAGGTAAAATTATTTTTTTATACATAATTATTTTTTATAATATGGATATGTGTATTTTCTAATAAATGTGATTTTTTATTATATATATTAATGAATCCTAATAATATTATATCTAGATGCCATTTTTATTTACACATGTACATAAAAGGCGCATTTTTTCTGACAGGCCATAGGCGCTTTAGTTGCTAGTTACGCCTATGGACACAAGTAAACTTTTTTTACTGTGTCCGCTCTGAAATTGGAGCATATTAATTTCTAAATTATGAACATTAGATATTCCACGATAGAATGTATGGATCTTTGTAATTTAAAAAATGTCTCGACAGTTTTTTTAACGAGAATTAGCTGTCAGTGTCTTTCCTAAATTTTTTTGTTTTTTTTTCTCTAAAATAGCTACTATATGGATACAGCATAGTATTTACGTTGACTGCTAACAATATGAATGCCCATAATATGATGCAAAAACAATCTCTAACTTATTTACTTATGAGGATTTACCAAATTACACGTTTTTAAGTGTATCAAACTGAAAGAATTACAAACAAAACACAACAATGATATATTAAAATTTTAAATACCCGCTTTAAACCATCAAATTATTTCAAAATGCCAGGAAAGAAAACGTTTTGTTTATGTAATGGAAATAGAAAATTTGCCTACAATAGCCGAAATTGCGTATAAAAGCATTGTTCTCAATTTTTTACACGATAAAACACGAACATAATGTTTATGCGGAAATTTCTTCGTCAAATTTAATTGACAGTGAAAATTTCAGTATGATACTATTTAAATATAAAACTTTAAAACAATATGATATTCTCAATCTCAAAAGGTTCATTGTCAATTTTATTAGATCTCAATAAAATCGAATCATTCGATTTTGAGATCCCAATTATAAATTTACGATGTTATTTCGGCGGTCTCTCGCGGTATATTTGATATAATACTCCATGAAATGTTGCAGTTTATTCTAACAATGTACACAAAATTTATTAGTTGTCGAGAGTTATCGAAGTTAAAGTCAGCTTTAGTACAATAATGTTATATGTATATTCTATTCTGTCTTAAGTAATTACCTAATTATTAATTGAATATTAACTTTATTAGACTTCGATTCAATTAACAATAATTAATATGTTGAATAACTAATGAGGTTGAATATAATTTGTAATAGATACAGTATCTGCTTTGTATGAATAATATGCTCAATATATTTGTATCGGATTATTTGAAAAAAAAATCGTTTTTTGTTACCTGTAAAATAGACATATTCAAAGTTACCCAAGCTTACCGGACATTTCAAAGTGTTGGAATGCGAGAGAAAAAAAATCTCTTAAAGGTATGAAGATAAATAAACCCTTTTTATCAGTAAAGGAAGTCTTCAGAGACAACTCAAGGGATAATAGCATCTTATTTCTACCTTACAAAGGTAAGTAGGAAATCTTATTTTGTTTTTTTTTGTTTGTCACTGCAACCTGTATTATGTATTTATTCTCACATCGTTTTATTTTACAGGTTGGTGCGTATACACTTATATTACGTCGTATATAAAATAGCTGTGATATAGAAAGACTTTATTTATCTTATCGAAGTTTAATGAAAATAATATGTGATATTTTATGTCCATAGTGCAAACAATTATTATTATGTATCAATTGTATTTCAAGTGTGGAGTTATAATTTGATAGAACTATTCAAGTATGTATTGGAAAATGGATTTCTTCCAAGTGAATGTTAACTCAATTGAGAGTATTATATATTAAAAAGAATGCTTCACACAATGAATTGCGATTTTTATAAATATGCATGTGAAGCACAACAATTAAATTAAAACAAAGATTTAACGTTATTGTCTTGTCAAAATTAGAAAGTAAATTAGTGCCAGCCTAAGATGAATGATAAAACTTCTTTATTATGTAATATATTAATTTATGGCTCTATAGGAAAACCAAATATAATGTGTTTTATGATACAAAAATATATTTTTTTTTTAATTCTTAATGTGATGATTTAACTGATGTAAAATATACGGATTATTGTTTAACAAAATTATAAAATCTAAATGAGTGTACAAAAGATAAGTCCTCAAATAAGATACTCACTATATTATAATCGCCTTTAGGCAGCGGACGTCAAGTGTAAAGATGAAATCGTCAACCGAAACGCGTAGGGTGTTATTAGAGGCTCGTTATCCGATCGTTGGCTGCCACCTAGCCGGCGGGGTACCTGCTTCAGAGTCACAGGCGGCACCTGAATAATATGAACCTGCGTCCACGTGGTTGCGTGCCACCACATCAACAGCCTCGAGACATCCAATGTGCGTTAATCATCACGTGAGCGAACGAAAAAAGCACTGCCTGCTACCGAATACAGCCGGCCAGAAACGTAAACAAACCAATCAACACTTTTTGAAAAAGTCACGCGTACTCAAAAACTGCGAAGAAAATTCGTCAAATGTTTAAAATAATCTTGGTATTTCACTCATTTTATTTTAGTTAGTAGGAATACACTTTGAAATACACTCGTGTTAAAATAGTCAGCATAAGGTGACAGAACACATAAACAAAAGTCAAAAAGTATCAATAAACTGAGTTGAAACACATTAGACGCGAAAGTCGCTTGTGAAGTTTGTGTACAAACAAGCGTCGAAAGATGAACACGGGATAATCACAGTGCGCTTGAAATAATTCGAGTATTTTTAGCATGCAATAAGATCGAGTATTCCGCGAGGTCGTCAGCACAGCGCGAGGAGTTCACGGACACTTGTTACCCCGGCGGTCGTCGCGCGGTGAATGTCTGTCTCGCGGAGCGTCGCTCCTCTGAACGCCCTCCCCGCCACCATTTGAGCCTCCGCGCGGGGACTGCGGATAATTGGGACAGCGCCCTAAAACGTCTATGTCGCAATTTGTTATTATTTGCTAATTGGCATTTGGTCGTGCAAATCCGACCCTGTTTCCAGAGAGAAAATGGAGAAATTTCGGAAACTCCACATCCTATGGTTATAAATCTAATTATGTCACAAGAATTAAGATTTATTGTTCGACTTTGAAAAAGTAAATAAAAGCGATTGAATTTTTGTACTTTTGTAATTCGAACAATATTCATTTATTTTGCGTACCAACCATAAATAATATATTTCGTCGATATTGAAATCGAATACGAAGTGAAAGTTTATTGATAACATATTGATAGATTGCTTATACATTAGATTCTATTTAGTAAACTATTTTTATTTTGATCAAACTTACTAAGCCGAATATACAATATTCTAGTTAGCGTTACATTGATAACCATAGCAACAATAACAATGTTATCCAAATTGATACATAAATGATAAAACTGTGAAGGATCGAGATATTTAAAATGAGAACTATAAGATATAAGATTCTGTCCGTAGTAGTGTGTAATCGTATTTAATATATTGTTTATATGTATTCATGAATTCACGATATACGTCTAAAACTTATTTGTATATCCCATCAAGAGTATCATTAAAAATGGTTATTATCTGAATTAAAAATGGTTATTAATGTGTTTATTTTTGAGAATGCTCGACGCACAAAGTCACTTTGTTCAAAATATTAGCTCATTTGAGTGGGTAGATATCTAAAGGTTTGAACAGATGAACGAACGAAACATCGCTGAATATAAAGGTAAATTGCATAGGCTTTAAATTAAATTCCATTTTGGTCTTATTTTCAATTTAATAACGATTTGAAGTATTGAACTATACAAAATTACAAATTCAAAATACTTAATATTTCTATTTTACATATTTGATATTTAAACCATTAATAATATACAGCATTTCAGTTTTGTCTGGAATAAATATATTTTCTACTAAATTTAAACCTATGCTGACGTTAGTTTGAATTAAGAAAATCAAAAACAAAAATTTCATTTGCATGAAAACACACACGAATATATACATGATGGAAAACATTTCATTATTATCCACTAAAATGATCCATATTATGAGGTAATTCCGTCAGTGTAATATTCAGAAACTTCATTTATAGCAGGTTAATAATAATTTTTAAGCAATTGAATTATTTTGAAAGATTGTCAATATCGAGGTAAAAGTATAGTATATCAATCAATTTATTTTCAACAAATGCCCATAAAGTTGAAATCGCTTACTACATCATAATAATTAACATGCTGCTCTTGCCGATTTGGTAGGATTTCTGCAGTGGAGTGAAAAATCCTTGATATGTATTTAAAATAAGCCCAACAAGTTGTGTAATATGTTAGTTAAAGTTAATTTAGGTTTAAATTCTCAAATATATTTATTAGAATATAAATATCCCATTTATGGAAGTATGTAAGGCTTATATCGGAGTAAGAATGATAAAAAAAAAATATTTTCAAGTATATGGCCTCAGTTTCGGCAAGCTTTGACGCCTGCAGTATTTTAAAGGATACACGAACAAATCAGGCTATTAGTGCTATAAGAGGAGGACAACATGCAGTTTGTCGGCTTTGTGTAAAAACATCAATGAACCCAGCGGCCACTACATTACGCGAGGTCCGTAATGCAAAAGTGATTATCGTCATTTGAAAAACCGCTTTTTGATTATTCTTTTTCAGGTTGGCGGTACCATTTCTTCTCAGCTACAATTACGGTGCATATACCTTCACAAATTGCCCATCGCTGCGGGAGGCTGCTCTCCCGGCAGAGAATCTTTAAAAAACTCATTATCAATGCGATAATAAAATGTAAAATGCATTATATTCACTATAACGCTTTTATAATGGTTCCCGATTGTTGCAAATGTCGTGCTGTATTGATGTTTAATAATTCTTTGAGCATTACATTGCAGAATATTAAACATATTATTGAAGTGTTTGCAATCACTGCTATTTTATGTCAGACATTTCAAATACAAGTGCAAGACTTGAAAAATATACGCGTATACTCTGAGTAATACCTCGAAGACTATTGATTATATTGTATGTGAGTTAAATGGGATTTATAAGTTTAAACATGAATTGTATATAACACATCATAAATTTTTGATCTATTGTATCAATAATATTTATTAAAAAGTGTAAATATATTTTTTTCAATGTTTTATGAACAAAAAGAAATTAAAAGATAAGGTAAATATGGCTATATTTTTTGAAATTTTAAATACGAGATACATATATCAAATACTTCACAAGAATATTTATCTGAGTAATACTTGTAATAATTATCTCTCCGGTTAGTGTAGTTGGTAGCGTGTGCGCCTAGCAACCCGGGGAATGCGGGTTCGATCCCCATCTATCGGATTTTAAAAATCTGAAAATTCAGGACTGGATGCCGATTGGGTTGAGTATTTGTCTGACAAACAATTCTCGTGAAAAATGATCTGTCAAATTGTCTTTACATTGTGGAGATCCATAGACTCTTCTTTCGGAGTGGATATCTTCACACTGTGTAGAATCCATATGCTCCATGCTGGGAGCAAACGTGGTATAAAAAATACTTGTATGATATAGCTCAGTAAACATCAAAGCTTTTATAATAATATGTATACAAGTGTAATAAAAAAGTTATTATTCGTTAATTGATATTATGTTAAATAATCGATCAATAGTATTATGTCAGAAAATTATACCCATGTCAAACATAAGTTTGTGTGTATTGATACCGGTGAAATTGTCAAGTTTTCAAATTGTATTTCCGATACTAACTTATTATCGCGTATCTATTTATTACATTATATTATAAAATAATCATAGCACTCTCTTTGGGAATAAAGTTTACAATGCTTCCTATTATATTTTGTGACATACTATGGGCAAATCGTTGGATTCATTAATATTATATTTTACAATATAAAAATATTACAAAAGTTTTTACATAAATATCGTGTAAAATAATATGTATAAGACAATTTTATATGATACATATTAAAAAATATACTACGTAGTGTGCGCTAAGTTGATATTGATGCGGAAATATAATATTTCATATATAATTTTTATTCAGTATTAATATGGTAAGTAAGTTTGTTCCGATATACATATTTATTTTTTTAAAAATAAGTAAAACTATTAAAAAATACTTATGCACCGTAAGTCAATATGATTTACAGACTAAACTATATATTTTCATACGATAAATATTGTATTTTCCTTTCTCTTATAATAATAATTGCTAACGATTAAGTGGTGTTTTGAATCAAAATTGTTTAAAGAAATGTTGCTTGCATCTGTAATAGTTTCATTTTTATAATCAATCTTAATTTAAATATAATAAGACAGAAGTACCAAAACGCACTTTCAAAAATATATTTTTTTAAATTTGTAACACGAAGTGAAATGTTGCTGTATCAAGACTGTAAAATTACTTTTGTTGATTGATACAATTATTTATCAGTTATGAATAGTTACACAAGTTAAAAAAAATATGTTTATGTTCATAAATATTTCATGTCCATTCGTAAATAATTATATATGCATCGGTTTTGATAATAATTTAAATATAAAGCCTACTAAATAATTTAGTTGCATGTTAATTTAGATCATTGTTCGGCAACCTTTTGTTGTAAGAGGACTAAATATGTTACGTGCGGATTAGTGCGGGCCGCACTTGGGCATACGTCATTACAGTACGTGCTGCATCAAAACGCCTCGTGAGCCGCTGGCTACCGACTGCTGATTTATATAAAAAAAAATCTAATTCAGACCGTATATATGCATGAATACCGTTTCACTGTTACAGATCCAGCCATGATTCTAAAAATGAGGCTAGTCTCTGAGATTATAAGGATGTATGATTGATTTAACCACGGATCTACAGAGAGTTTTTCGAAATTATGTAATAACTTCAACATTGCCATATATGATTTTTATTCATAGCCCACTAAATAATTATTTTATTTTGCAATACATACAGCACAAACAAAATGCACTGTATTCAATAAACTATATAAAGGTAAACACTCAAAAGTCAAAGTAACGTATGACAAGTAAGATAAATTCATCCATGTTAATAAACGACAATAAATGTTAACATAATTTTCAAACAACTACATATATTAAAAAATATTAGAAGAAATACCGCGAGTTATTTCTATTAACATTTACAAAAATCCTTGACAGCTTACTATTAACGAAAATATTCCAAATACTTTTGGATGCCTACGCACGTAAATTCCTAAAAAGATTTAAGATCTATGTATGTTCAAAACAAAAACTCATTATAAAATATATATATAGATTTTTATGGTAAATATTGTATTAGGTTGTTATGTATATGAACAGTATAAAATTGTGCAAAAAAATAATATTTTCACCAAGTATCTAGTTTACTGTTAATCGGTATTATGTACAAAATTATCATTATTATGTTATTTCTAATAATTAAATGCACCTGCTTCATAAAATGTGGAAACGAGTATACTGAAAAATTTATAACCTTGTGGCTGACAATATTTACAAATGAAATCAACTAAAAATTGTGTTTCTTAAAACATTATCGGTCAAAGTAATCATAGACGAATCTTGAATATATTGGAATGATTAGATACATTATAATTTCAAGTATATTTTGTTATATTGCAGCCAATTATATGATACGACAAGAAAATTATACCTCCTGTCGTGAATAATCAGTGGCCTCCTCATCTGGAACCCTAGTTGCAGTACTAATGAGTATCCTACGTAGAAAATTATGAAAAAAATCTAACCATAACAGAAGAGATGAAAAATTAAGATTCTAATGTGGGTACATTTTATAAAATAATGCAAAACTAAAAATATTTTATTGCATAATTTTTTGTGTTTTGGGGATTTTATCTGTGGTGACCATAGGACAGTGCTCCATAACCTTTTATCTTTCACGGCACTCTTGACGTTTTTTCCAAAATGTTCCAGTACACCATAAGTAAGAAATGTCGTCATATAGGCGGTATTGCCCACGTTTTTCTTATACTGTAGAATACAGTGAATTTGATCGCGGCACACCTGCATCCGGCTCACGGCACACTGGTTGCGGAGCACTGCCATAGGACACACTTTTTCTCGTAAAACGTATCTGGTAAAAAAATACAAAATTTAAATCCGTAGTTGAAAATATTTTTATTAATTATTACATGACGTCTTCTTGATAATCAAACCTTATACATTCGTATTTCATACAGGGTTTTATTAACGTTTTTATTATGAAAGAAAAATATTGTATGGTCATTACAGTTATATTAATATCGATGTGAAAGGTTACAAGTAAATCAAACTTTGAATTTTAATTTCCAAAATGACAATTAATTATTTAGATTTGTTTTTTATAAGCGACAGCCGCTTAGCCCTGGGAGGGCAACCAAGGCACTAAATCATTAGGAATGAATAGTCGTCGTTATACATACGAATGTTATTTTACTCGTTGCAATGAAAATGTTATTGATTTATTTGTTTTTTATAATAATAAAATGCAAAAGCTCTTCAATATGAATTTATTCCTCAATGAGTTTGTTTGAACGATTTTCTTTATTTTATTTTACCAGTCAAATCATGAATGCCGCCACAATTTATTTGACGGGTCAATGCCTACATTCTGGATTTTATTATTTTGTCATAAATAATTTTATGAAAAACGTGATGCCTTTTTATGAAACCGGGTAGGGTTACTAACGTATTTACGGTGAGCTTCGCAAGCTCAATTTTCAGGCGGAAAATCATAGGGTGACGTTTAAATATAAAAATCAAACCACTGTATAATAAATATATCATACAAGCCACATGCTGCATATACTACATATATTATTCATATAATACTTAAATATATTTGAATTTCCGTGTTAATAATATGTTATAATTTTACATGAAAGAACGTTTTTGTATAATCGTATTTATAATATTTACCCTGATATCGGCAAACTTTTTGGTTGCGGGTCAAAATCAACTAAAATGTGACTAATGAGAAGACATTTGGAAGTTTACCAGTTTTAAATAATCTAGAATTTAAAATCAATTTCCATCAAGCACCATCAGTCGAAGATATTAATTAATAAGAAGACGTTTCGGGTCAGTGGTATTTTCATTTTCAAACAGTCTTTTAGTGAATCATATGATAAATTGTATTTATAAAATAATTATAACATGCTTTATACTTTAAATATAAAAATTATAATTCTAATTAAAGTTTTAGTTGCTTAATTTATACTATACTTAATTTGCGGAACTCAAATGGGTCAGTTTAAACTATCAAATGAGTCACTTGGTGACCCGCTGGTCAAAACATTTTGACACCTGGAATAGATGTATTTTATTCCTGGTTTTTTTTCGTAAGTCTCAGTTACTATATGCTGTACTTATTATAAAATACTTGTTTAATTGAATGGAAAGATTATGGAATTCATATAAATATATTTTTAGGTAGTTTTCAATAAATCTTTTTTAATATAAAAAACATATTGGTGAAAATTTTTGTGCCATAAGCTTATATTCTGCCAACTAAATAAATAAAGTTACATTTATTATGACATGTAATTGATTGTTTGGTTATATAATGGAATATTTTTAACAAGATATTCATTTATTCAACATAGATTTATTTAACCGGTTTTTTTAGTTGAATGGATGGTTTTTAACTAACAAACTAATATACAACTGAGTAGATTATAAAGAAGGTTTGTGAATATTTACTGATCAATAGTGTTGATATTTGTGAAAAAAATCTGAAGAAATAAATAAAGTAATTTGAATAGTTGAAAAAACTTTGACAGGATTAAAAATAGCGACGGAAGTGTAAGGCGGGCATATGTATTGTTTGAAGTTTATTCCATACATTATAATTATCAACGTGTATGAAAAATAATCTTATAATGATCGATTTAACATTTTTCCCATAAAAATATCGTGAAAATGCAGAAAAAGGTTTTCACGACGGCCTGTAGGCATACTAGTATCGTTTTGAAACATAAAAAGCCACCCCCTTAGCTACTAAAAAGAAGAAAAAATACATTTTCCGGCAGGCAGTCTTTATAGATTATAAAATAATGGCATCGTTTAGGCAAGAATGTAATTTGATTTAAAATATTGTATTGTTAAAATTACATTTCTTAAACATTACTATTGAAGCTTGAATACATAAAAACGTTCTTTATCTTCGTTACTAAGTGCGATAATACCGATAGAAAGATTATATTGTAGCACAAGTGTACGCATTGATAAAAAAATATAAATGTTAGGCATGTCAATATTAAAAATTGACTGATTGTATTGAATAAAGAAATCACACATAACACACCAATAATACAGTTTTTTGAGTGACAGTGATGTTGCCTTTCACAATACTTTCAGCAGGTAATATTTTATAATGTATGTTGAAATATATTATAATTTACTTCTGAAAATAGAGAATGGATAAATTATTTCAATAATGCTGTGTTTCTACCAAGGATTGACACAAAACAAATCATTCCGTTTTAAAAGAATGCATTTAATTATCCGACTTGTGATGCAACGTCGTGTTAATAATATCTATTGTGATTTTTCGTTTAAGATTTAGTTACTTAAAACGATAGAAAGTTACAATTAACAGCGTTTGCCATTGTAAGTTAGAATAAAGCGAAATTCAAAGCGTGTTTGACGTAATCAGAATGACATTATTTTTCTGCAAATTAAATGAATGACAGGAAGCTGAATACCTATCCGTAAAAGTGTTTATTTAAATTATACTTACAGCAATGTTTGTGGTACAACTTAACTTTTAGAACAATCAAAATGATGCAATATGATAGAACAAAAGGTATTTTTATGTCTTGTAATAAAATTATCATTATGTAATAGCGTTTACTATTGTTAAATCTCACTGAAAGTATTTTAAAAACTATATGTGACACTTCCAGGTTTCTTGTTTGATATTATCGACATAAGTTTCATTATGATTTTCTTCCGGTAGTATTTTTGAGAAACGAAAACCTTTTTTTACGTTATTACACATTAATGAAACTTGACATTTTTTGTGAATTATTTGAATCGTAAAGGCGTGAAAGTATAAACAGGATATGCTTTTTTATTTTAATATGTTACATATAACTAATAATATATTTGCTTATCCATTGTGGCATGATTTGCGAAAGATAATTTTCCAGCTTTTACAAAATCTGCAGGATTTTGCTGCTAAGTACGATGGTCATTTTTATTAAATCTCAACAACAATAAAGATTGTAAGGGAATTGGAATTAATTGGATTCATATACATGCTATATATACCACGTTTTGAGAAGCTGTTTTTGGTAAACTTTTGGTACTTCAAGTGTGAAGCGTGTATACCGTTTTTATGCTACGACTTAGAATTTTACATTCACGTTGATTTTATTAACAAAAAGGTAAATCAACTTAATATTTGTCAGTATGTTATAGTATATGTTAATTAATTATAAATTCGACCCTTAAAACCCGTTGTGAGTCTAATAATATATGCAAATATCATAATATCATGACCAATAGTTAGACTCGGCTTGCAGGAGGAGATCTCGTGTTTTATTCACTTCCTCAGAATTGTATATTCGAGGAAGTTGCACAGTGCATAGCTTTTAACATAAAGCCGTTCCAATTACAATGCCCAGCACCGGGTGGCCCGCGGGCCGCCTTCATTTCAAAACGTACCGTAGACCAAGAGATGCATATCGCCTGTACCAGTTGTTTCAGAACATTTATGGCAAAGCTACCTAATATTTTAAATAATAGCTTGTAATTATATTCACGTACTTATTTATTTATGTGTGGGCCGACATAAATAAAAGATATTTTGTTCAAAGATTTTTTTTTTTGATGTCATATGTTATAGTTTTTATTCGTTATATAAAGTATGTTATATGTTTGCTCACTGCTCACATATAATATAGCCTGAAGATGCTGAAAGGCGAAACTCGGGTCGCTAACAGTGATCTCACATATGATAGTTTACCATTTTTAAATAATTTAGAATTTAAAATCAATTTTGATCAAGCACTATCAGTCAAAAATATTAATTATTTAGTTGTGTTTGTTCACTATGTAAATATATATGATAAGTTTCTTAGATTTATTAGCTGTCTTAATAAAAAGTAGAAGATAGGTCAGGTAACGTGACCATTGTAAATAGCCAATAAACGATTTATTCTGCACTATTCCCTGTATTAAACGCTATTTTAAATTGATCTTTAAAAAATCAGAAATACTATGAAGTCTACCTAATGGGTTGAAAGACTCAATAAGAACCAATTCTCGTGAAGAAATCTGTCATGATTAGTCACTTGTTTTAATATTCATGTTCTCCATTTCCAGAGAGGATCTTTTTATTTTGAGGAGGTCCACATTTCATATGGTAAACTTTCATAGCGGACATATTATGGTGCGTCCAGGTTGAGCAATGAATAAGCGAACGAAGGCTTATTTTGTACTGTTT
>JAGVSQ010000282.1:0-44812 GCA_022683975.1 Rhyacophila evoluta
TCTTTCTTTATTCTTTTTTTTATATTTTAATATGTTTTTGATATTTTCGTCATAATTCGTAATGTTACAACATGTATATTCTAAATGAAAATTTTAATAGTCAAACCATGACCGATAATCTTCATCGGAGTATAAATTTTAAAAAACAATTTGGGCATAAGATTTAATAATATTGTAGACTGTGAAGTACAATTAACCAGTAACATAATAATTCAATACATTAGGACGTAACCCACACAGAAAAAAATTGACAGGAGGCACAAAAAGCGTCTACATAATGATTTTGGGTACAAGACATTAAATAGATACAACCTAGAATTCCATGGTTCCAAAAACTAGTGTTTTTTTTACCCAATCTGATATTATTTAATAAGTTATTTAAATAAAATCGATACAATGGAAGTTCTTTTTTCTGATCATAAAATTCATAACCCGCCCTTTTTTTAAACTTAAAAGCTAAAAATTAGATACTAAATCAGAATTTGCAGCTTACGTCCTTTCGATAAAACGTGTATTAAGTTGTATACATTGTAATTATTAAAAGCAATTTTCAAAAACTAAGGGTTATGTGCTGGTTCCTTTCTAAAGTCTACATAATAATATAATTAAAGTCCTGTTTTTATACGACAACTTATATAATACATCAAGAAAGGAACTTTCTTGGATAAAAGATACGACAGTGAGAACTGCTTTTAATAAGAAAATATTAAATTATTATTAAATCGTTTCATGTTATAGAGCCGTAAATTCTTAATTTCTTTTAACTTCTACGTTAGATCGATCCACAGAGCAAGTTTGTCATTGCGATCCAAAGAATATATTTCTCGTATTTTATTGTATGAGTCTATTTTTCATCCGACTTAATCGTAAAATAGAAGTTGACTTTAACGACTTATTGACATTGGATTATTTTTATGTTGACCCGTCTACGTTCTGAACTTTACAATCTATTTTAATCCAGACAATTTGCTGTCGAAGTTCTATTCGTCTGACATTAAAATTTCTCCGGCAAAATAACAAATACTACACGAAGATAAATTTAAAATACTTTACATTCGAAATACGATAACACAACTTTTTACACGTTTTATTTTTAATTGAGCAAGCTAACTATTCTAATGGAGCTAGTCACTGCAATGTGTCACTAATAATAATATTTTTTCATTATTTGAGTAATAGATCCACATAAAAAACACAGTTATGAGATAAATTTATAATCATCTATTTTTAGCTTCATCGTGTTTTTGATGAAAGTTTTAACATAGCACGTCATACTGGATTCCTTTTAAATATGAGCTTTTTTAATTAATTTAAATTATGAAACCCTTTCTTTCTTCTACTATCGTCACTTCTCTCAAGGATGTATTATATCATATAATTTATTGAGAATAATTAGCAAAACAAACTAAGGTACACGTAAGTGAGTTTATTTCATAAACAGTGATAATAAAAAGCCCTATATTTAAAATACCGAAAATTGAAAAATGTGTAGCCCTTTGCAGCAATGATTCGACCGTTACATGGTATTTTTAATAAATTAGTTGACTAGTTGATAAGTTAATTTTGCTTATAGATCAAAGCTTCGGGAAGTTGTAAGAGTGGGTAGATGGTCGGTACATTTACTAGCTCTTATAGGTATATAAAGCTATTTATTTTTATTTCCTTATTATAACCATAAGGAAATGTTTTTATGGAAATCTATTTCATTTGAATGAAATAACAAGTTTTATGGCTATTATCAGAAAAGTTATGTTTTACAAATGCAAATGCGTAAATATTTAAATAATCAACATATAAGTATAATAATTTAACTGAAATATAGAAAGACTCGATACACTTTAAAACAAATATCTACTATAGCTTTTTGCATTTTCAACCAAAAGCAATGTCACGGGTTTCTTACAATGACAGATTTCATAATGATTACGTAATATATTTTACAAAATTAAAGAAAATACATTAATTTTTAATCTCATCAAAAGATTTACTTAGTTATAATTTGTGATTATTTACAAAAAGTTTTTAAATCGTTTTAGGTGATGTGGTTCATTTTAAATAAATCAAAAACTTATTTGAAAATATGTATTTTATAAAGCTTCAATTTAAGCTTACAACTCCTCATGTTTTAAATTTCAATCAAAATTTGGAAACTCAAATTTGTAATTTAATACAGTTTGGAAAGTTATTTGATTAAAATACCAAAATTTTAATAGTATCAGATAAAAGAAATAACGTTAACAATCATAAAATATTATCCATAAAGTAAACTTTTGAAGTTGTAAGTACTCGTTCGAATTTATTAAATCTTATCGTAATAAAGACATGTTAAGTATTTTGTATTAAAACTAATTTATTTTATAAGATACTTTTTAGTCGGTGTAAACTTTTAGACATTATTTATAGTTAGAATAAGTTTGAACCATATAAATTAATTTACTGAACAAGGAGAATTCATCACGTACTTACAAGAGGTATTATTATTAATGTAAAACTTTGACTCCATTTTGAGCGGAATTCAGTTTTCAAAGTGTAACAAAAACCTAATTCCGTCTAACAAATTGCTACATCTGGAAACCCTTCGGCGCTGTTTGTATTCTTTGCATAAAGAATATATTGTATTATGTATAATACATTTCCAGAGTATAAACTCGTATTCGAAATAAACTAGCAACGATTTTCTCATTACGGCCCGCGGTTCCGGTTACAATAATTTATTTACCTTTGAGTATTCGCTGAATCCCGGTGGCGCAAACAGGGTTGTGCCAACGTCTCGCTTTGCGTTCATAAGCTCGCGTATATATTTTGCCTTTTTATTTGACCTTCGATTTAAAAGGATCGATTACATCTACAGATGAACCGTGATAAATAAAAAACCCTTAGCATGATATATCGTTTTTATAAAAGAAAATAAACATTAATATATTATATATACTTCCGTTTGAATGAGAGCGCTTCAACCGCGTTTTTTAACGTATTGGTC
The DNA here is from genome assembly GCA_022683975.1 of Rhyacophila evoluta. Taxonomy (NCBI): domain Eukaryota; kingdom Metazoa; phylum Arthropoda; class Insecta; order Trichoptera; family Rhyacophilidae; genus Rhyacophila; species Rhyacophila evoluta. The sequence goes on from JAGVSQ010000282.1 coordinate 2,981, forward strand.
TTGACCCGAAATTGGGTCGTATGAAATTTAATGGACCACGAAATATTGAAAAAAAAAAATATCCTTGCGATAATATAGTACTAAGATTCGATGAGCTCTCAAAACAAGCCAATGCTAAAATTTATAACAACTAACATTTTTACCAAAACTGTTTATTTTTAGTTAGTGCTATTTTTTTATTCATATTATCTTGGGTCGTGAAACCAAAGACATTACTCTAAATTGAGACAAGACTCAAAAGATTAAGAAACGCTGCACTAGAATGTGCAATATTTCTGATATTCATAGTAACGTCCACCACGTAATACATCACATTATTTTAAATAACGAAAAAAAACACAACAAAATTTTTATCGCGACGATCGACTGGTCCGTTAAAGTGTACAGCCGACTTTATTTTAATAAATTATCAGGATTCTTAATATTCGATCGAGATTCGTTAATCTCTAAATAGATCGTTATTTTCAATCAAGTTCGCCTTTTTTAATCTTCAGGTAAAATGCACTCAAATTCTGTGAAAGTATACACTCTGCATCAATATTTTATTTATTATGGTTGATGTACATCGATAAATCGATATTATTTCCGAAAGATTTTTTGATACATCATTTTATAATATGAATGTAATTTTGTTATGACTAAAATGAACTAGCAAATCGATAAACGCACGTGCAACTTAAATAGTCGTGTTCATTTATTCACAAATTTGATTATGATTTAATATATTATTTATCATATTAATGTAAGCCTCTGGTATGGAAGCTGATAAGTTTAATGCATAATAAATAGTAATTTAGTATACGTTCCTTGATTTGGATTCCTTCCGCCTGAGTGCTTCCGTTTCCGAATGGTGCGACCCTGCACATTAACCGTTGAACTGTGCGATTCCTAAGCATTAAATGCATTTAACTTTGTTATTTTATTATTCGCAAATAATAATACGACATGGTTCCGTTACGAGTCACCGCCAGACATTTCCGCTATAACGAGCTTTCAGTTGGCAGCTTTTGTCTGCGGAATAGGCACAAAACCATTCTGTGAAGCGGTGCTGGCTTATATTAAACTCTTAAATTTCGCTAAGTTGGACAAAATAAATTAAAATTTCCGTAATAGAGTTCACGTGATTTCTCCGTTTTAATGAGATAGGCCGACTGACATTTTCGATTCCGTTTATAGTTTTTATTACCATGGAAATGCTTAAAATCCCATTTCACCAACCATATAATTATAATTTTATTTCCATGAATTTAAATTTTATGCCTGAATATCGCTCCTTATCATAATAACAAACGACTACTGTTTATTATTGACTAAATTACAACTGAAACGTTTTAAAATATTCTTATCACATTATCTTACTGACTATTTAAAATACACAATTAATGAGTGTATATATACGCATATACCAAAAAACTTCTTATATTTATTCTAATGAAATGAAAATAAAGTAATATGTTTTTATTACGCTTAATTACAAAAATAATACGCTTCCTGAAAAATGTTTTTGACACACTTAATGAAGTTCTAATATACTGTATAATTATAGTGTATAATATAGATTACATAAACAGCTTTTTTCGGAAATCACAACATATATAACTTAATACACGATATATCGAAAGAATTTATGTTGCAAATGACAAATTAGTATTTCAATTTGGTGTTTCAAGGTGGATAGTCTATAAATTTTGCGACCAGGAAATGGTCTTCCATCGCATCAATTTTTCTAGGTTTTTTTAAATAACGTTTTAAATTAATATCAGATTGGGGAAACATGATACACATTTTAGTTTCCGTATACCTTCGGGCTGTGTATATTTAATATTTTGACCGACCTAAAATTATTGTATTTACGATTATTGTGTCTTCTGTGAAAATTACGTTGTTTTTCATTTTCAGAGTCGGTTTGTAAAAAAATATTATTGATTTCATTATAATGATAAGGGAAAACGTGCCAGGAAAAACGTTTATGGTTTTAATGTGATTGGATCGTTCAAATCAGTATCATAAATAGCTTTAGTATTTTGTATTTAATTAATTAAATGAAATCAAGTATTTATTATTGTATATTATTTATCGATATACTTCTTACTTTACCAAATTGGTTTAGTTTGCTATTATTTTGAATTGAATAAAGTTAATATGACCGAATTAAGGTTTTTTTCTTTGGTCACCTAATACAAAATAAAGCTACCCTGTAAATGTCATAAACATTACATGATTATGCTAGATTTTCCGTTTCTGGCACACGTGTCACATACATGCCAAATGAGAATAGTATTTTCGAGAATACCATGTAATGTCAATTAAATATTATGGAATATTAAAAGCTGGTTAAACATTAATGTGTGCGCTTAAAAATCAGGGTCTTGATACATGGATTAAATAATGTTCGAAAATTTTACTACTTTTTTCCATATAAAAGATTAATAATTAATTGATGATATTATATCACGCATATGTACCAATGTAAAGACGTATATTAACAGTTAACTCTCATTTACAATTGGTTGCCAGCAAATAGTTCAACTAATTAAACATCCGGGTCGTGCATAGTTAATAATTAATTGATTGATTTTGACCATTAACTATACGATTTGTTATTCACATAAGCAATAAATGAATAACGATACATATTTATCTGGCAGCCGTAAGGTTAGGTTGTATTAGAATAGGAATTCAATTCCCACATCTGCTGGATTAAAAAAAATGCACAACTGGATACCCAATGGACAAATAATTCCCATGAAAAAAACTATCAGGATATGCAAAGATCCATATACTCCATTCTTGCGGTGATCATCTTCATACTCTATCGACACATGTACTCCACTTTCAGAGCAGTAAAAACAAAAATAAAGGTGTTTTCAAAATTTACGATTCAACAAAATATTTTTAAATCAACCAAGAAACTATTCACTAAGGAAAAGTGAAAAATTCTTTAAAAGTAACTTTTTCTCCGAGTTTCTGGCATTTCAGTATAAAAGAATTTTCCAAACAATCAAGAGAGTGAGTAATCCTTGAAAAGGTTTCTCTATATCTCATTTGTCTATTTGAAGATCTGAATAGTTCGTAAGATATTACCTGAACCCTGCCCAACGGCTACGTCACAATTAAGGGAAAGGTTTCCTCATCTCGTGCGCTCTACTTGAAACGTTTTCCTCAATATTATTTCAAGAACACATTGTTTCTCAAAATGTGCAGCAAACAAACTAAGATTTAACGAAAATAATATTTTTACATACCAAACCTACCACAAAATTGGAAAATATTGTTCTCGCCAGCGTGAAGATTACTAATTTATAAATAAAGTGAAGAGATCTACACCTTGTCAAGATTTGCATTAACAGTTTTTTTTACGAGAATTGATTTTCAGCTAATTTTTCACACTATTGGGCACCTAGATGTGTATCTGTAGATTTAAAAAATCCAGTAGACGTGAGAATCGAACTCACAATCTCCGGCTCTGTGGCGTGGATGCTAACTTCTTGGCTGAAAGATCGGAGATATATTCATAATATCTACAAATATTTTAAACGTGTGTGATTTCAATACTGCGCATACGAACATTTAACTGGACAGATTTTTCACAATGATTGATTACCAGCCCAACACTTGTTCTGTTCGGCATCCGCTGTGGCATTTTTTCAAACTCTCATGCAACTGAAATATATCTGGAGCCAAAATGCGCACACTTACTCATCGGGTTTGACATATCTATTGTATATACGAGAGTTTTTTTTCAGTTATTTATCGTCAGCAAAAAGCTCGAGCACTCGATGAATGTGACTATTTTAAATGATACATTTGTCAATAAACTTGAAGAAATCTGTACTTCAAACATATTACCCCTGGCATATTACATATTTATAAAAATATACCGTTTTCAGAAAAAAACATGTATTCTATTTTAGGTGTAGCTTTCATATAATTTGCGCAAACTCTAGCACATTCAAACTTAAATCTAAGTTCCTAAATGTTAAGCATATTTTTCTTTGTAGAATTGACATTTTTTCTGGTAATATAATATAATATTATACTCAAAGTTGTATGAAGTTTACATATTCGTTTCGTTTTATGGTGTTCGTTAAATTAATTGTTGTTAATTAAATGTTTAACTACAGTAGACATCCATCAAAACGCTTGGGGTTTTAATTGTAAAAAAATTGCGTTGTGATTAATTTGAGAAACACTGATTCGAGGATATCTTGAGAAGGTTACTTCGCCTTAGTGGCCACTGCATTAAGTGCAAAATAGCTATCTGTAAGCAAGGCAGGTGATTCTCTTTACAGATTGAAGAGATCTTTTGTGGCTATATTATACAGGTATAATTTAATTAATATGGATCGTAAAATACATACAAAGGGCATGTAGACAATTGCTAGAGTAGATGATATATAATAGTTTCAATTCTATTATAAGACACTAGTTTCTTACAACACAAGCTTAAAATTTATTACATCGACAAATCGTGAGTAAGTTAAATTTAAAAAATATGGTGTATATTATATTATATAACATTATATAAGTGTTTTGAGGGAAATGTTGTAAATACTAATATAGACTTGAAATTTCATCTCATGGAGAGTATCTATTTATGTATAATATATGTCATTTTATAATTCTCAATTATGTATAATTTTGTCGATTTATTACAAAATATGATAGCTAAACATATATTCACAATGCATACATTCAATCTGGCTGATTATTAAATGCAAACACTTTAGTGCCAGATGTTATGTATTAGAATCCCAGAGATGCCCAAGAATTAAACAAAAATGTCTCATTTGTTAAGAAATCTTTTTACGAATTCTCCCGGGACAAAAAAAAATATGAAGATATCTGTCAAGATATTTATTTACTCTCTGAATATACGTCTACTTTACTTTCAAGCGGAGATAGCTTAAATAAACAAATTAAATTATCTATGATACTTTGTATGACTTCTTGAAATATCGTTTAGTATGCTAATGTATTTTTTTTTGAATAGCGATAATAATGGTAAAGCTTGTGATATTTGAATAAATGAATTCATCTAGTGATGGATATCAAGGACTCCAAGAAGACTCGATGAAGTTATTGATTGCATCAACAAGATATATCGATGATGTAAGTAAATACGTTGCAATAATTACACAACACTAATGAAAAAGGAAAGATTTTGGAGGACTTTTTTAGTCAATCGTGGACTAAAGCAGATATATTATGAGACATATATTATAGTACGTGGCTTCTGTTATAGTAAAAAAAACATCGGATGAAATAGACTACTGGAAGACTACAGTGACAAAAATGATTCAATTGAAAATCGTACAAAGAAATTTATGTTGTAAATATGTTTATATTTTCGATAATTTAAGAATTGAGATAATTTCTGAGATTGTAGGTATATATCTTTGAAATTGTGAATGGTTTTCTCTCTTAAAATAGCCCTTCATATAATTATACAAAGTTAATAATACGTAGTTCTTCGTTTGTAAGTAATATAGGTCCTCTTTGTTATTCTAATTATAATACGAGTATTCATACTCTATGTTAAAATAAGAAACATAATAATGAGTAAGGAAACCAGCGAATGTGTTTACGCATAGAGACAGGTATAGAGTTACGGAATATATTTTCGACATAATGGAATATTTTGAATATACTCCAGGAAAGAGAACAAAAGATATCTTTTCTCAGAAATTTCTATCTTTCAAGTTATTGTATAAATAAATTATTTGTTTAAGTTTTTTTAATTATAGAGAGAAACTCGCGTGTGTTGGAGTTAAAGGTTGTAAGTTTGAATTACCCAGCTACTAAGATATTAAAAAATATTTTAAATGTAAAACATAATGTCTGATGGATTGGCTCATAGCCAATTAAAAGAAAATTAAAATATGTTTTTATATTTTAAGGAGAATAATATCAAAAGGTTTTAACCAGTATTATAAAACTCTTATGGTTATTAAATATAATATGTTATATGTACGTATAGAGCGGGTATTTTAAAATAAGACACAGTTTGACAGTTTACTTAATTAAAATTTGTTAATAGTAATCTGCGAAATTCTATACCTGAAGTATAATATATTAGTTCATTATTTTAGGTGTCAATATGTCTCCCCGGTTAGCGTAGTTGGTAGCGTGCGCGCCTAGGAATCCGGAGAATGCGGGTTTGTTTCCCCATCTGGTCGGATTTTTAAAATCTGAAAATGCAGGACTGGATGCCCATTGGATTGAGTCTCACAAATGATTCTCGTGAAAAATAGTCTGTCAAAATGTCTTCACATTACGGAGATCTATATACTCCACTTTAGGAGCAAACATGGTATGGAAAAAATAAAAAAAATTATTATAGCAGTTGGAGTTTTGTGTTGTTGAAATGATAGACATATTAATTAATAAATGATAAATTTACTTGAATATATAACGTATGAAATATACCGTTCGCTTTGTTATTAATATTATATTATTAATAAGATTCTTTGGGAGCCAAGATTAGTTTTGGTGATCTTTAAACACTTAGCAATTAGCGGCAAGGTAAAAGGAAAGTTTCTTTAATTAATGTAAAAACTTGGTTCTCTTGAATATCTTAGATGCAGTGCTCAGCAAGCCGATCCATCGGGAAATAAAGTTGTTTTCGCAAGTTAAACGAACGATTCAAATAAACGATCTTGGAACCACTCGTAAAGTTTGGATTCAACGTCTTCGAGCTTACAAGACCCATTAAAAGCGTTGAATTATTTAACAGCAATCATTCTTAGGACAACTTTTTGAATCTCAGAGCCCAAAGTCCAAATAACTTATTATTATGATGGGACGAATATTTTTTCATAAATTATTCCGACGACCTTTTTTAAAAAGTAAGAAAGGTGCTAAAAGTTAATTTATATATAATACCACTTTGGAATCCTTTGAAGGTATTTTTTTTCGTAAAATAATAAGGAATCTAATAAATGTGATGGCACGTATTATTAGTAAATTTAAAATGAAGTATTTTTGATGAAAATCACCACTTTGTGTGGATCTACTTTTTCGAATTTTTAATTATTATTTTAAAGTATTTTTTGTCGCCCAAAAAATTTTAATATTCAACATTAATTTAATATTGATTGAGTATTAAAATTCAAGGAAAATTATTGCTTAATTTACATTGAAATATGTGTTACACGTGGAAAGTAATATGTAGAATTTAAGCTATTTAGCGAAAGTTATTCATGGAAAAATAAGAAAAAAAGACCAGAAAATTTGTGATTGAATATTAGCGGTATTTAAAACTAAAAATGACGCTTAGGCCTATCTCTACATTATAACAAAACAATTTTATTTGATCTTTAAATGTATAGTGCTCATTTTGAAATATGCTACATGGTGTACCAGAAAGATTTTATATTCATAAATTGTCGAGAGTAAACAACAAGTAATCGAAAAAGATAGATATTGCAAACATATGTTTAGCGTGAAGTGTAAATTTTCATATAGTTTTCAATAAAAAATAACTATATTGAACAAAAAAAATCTATAAAACTTATTTTAAATTGTAATAAGAAGAGAATCTTTCTATGCATGGCAGCTGTAATGTAAATAAATGTATCTAATTGACAAGATAAATTACCTGTGCAGTATCTCGGCTCGTCACTGTTGTCACCACAATCATCGTTTCCATCGCAATACCGGTCCAGCCGTACACACCGGTTGTTACGGCACGGATATTCGGATATCCGGCACGCGGGTGCGGCGGTCGCAGCGAGCACGACGAGCGCGAGCAGCGCCGGAAACGCCAACCACAAGATGGGCCGCCATTTTGCGTCCAAGGCTGCCCGCCATCTTAGCGTCATGCCCGACGCTTGCAAATGGCCGCGCGACCGTTAGCGCGCGAAATCTTTACCGACTATCTGAAATAAAGAGAAAAATTGGATTAGATACATTTGTATAATATTTACACTTTTTGTTGTTTTATATGCTTAATACTTCATTTCCTTATTAACTTGCGACGTGATATTCTTACTGTGTTTATTTACTAGATTATTTAAATGCGATGTTTTGATGCAATCAATATACTGTGCATTGCCATAAGAAAGAAGTATTTGTTAGAGCAACATCTTATTGTATTTAATTTGGTATAATTATTCTATTGCTGCTAACTTAATTATTTTATTAATAGCGGTGAGTTACATGTATGTATAGGGATTATATTTAGTTATTTTTTAAATATATTTCTTTACACAGTGGAAATCTATACGCTATATTATTAGAGTAATGTGGTAATTTATGTTGGTACAAATGACGATTGATAATCAATATTTAATTTATTATTTAATCCGGTAATAAAATAGAGATGGAAAAGATAAATATATAACTGTGCACAGATAAAGATGGTGTTAATAACATTTTTACGTTGTTATTCTGTCTTAAATATATTAATACAAATTCTACGAATAGAAGGTGGTTTGCTTTTTTCAATGTTTTCGTGGCCTGTATTGAAAGGCAATCATTCATGAAGCGATTTCCTTCTCCTTTTGCTATACATCTTATATGAGTTAAGCTCTTTTCTGATATTTTCCCAATAGAGACTACGGGCTTACAAATAATTGGGAAAATAAATTGAAACGTGTCGGGCTAACGATAAGTTTCCTCAGAAGTATATACATATACACTAACCTTTACTATCACATAATACGTGTAACAATTTTCTTTGGGTAATCTACTCTAGAAGGCTATAAATAAAACGGCACTTTTACTCACATATGATATGATTTTTAGGTATGGCGCTTAAAATAGGTTATGTTTGTTACGATAGAATCATATAATATACTAAATGTTAATTAGTCGTCTATCGACACCTGAGCAAACTTTCACACAACCTCAGTACGTTTTTTTTAACACATCTGTATAGTAATGAATCACTTCAAATTGTCTTATAGTGTAACGCAGAATCTTTTATTGACAAATACATGATCGTCGTTTAAAAAAAGTATTTTTTATTCATTTAAGATTTTGTTTTAATAGATTCGTTACAAAAAAATTTCGGAACATTTATTATGTCTATTTTTTACTTACAATTTATAACATCACTTTTTCTATTATCAACAAATTATGAGATAAGCCCACAATAGTAAGAGTGATTATAATTTTATAGAAGATGAATGAGTGAAACAAATTGCAAGTTAACTCCCTAATAATAATATATTAAATTAGCTAACGTTGGCATTGGTAATTCATGGCGAAATAATAAAAACTAAATGAAATTTTCGCCTATCATTTTCTGAGTGGATTAAGGCGGTTGGGATTCTGACAGACTATCTTACATGTTCTGACGTACACTCTTATATAGAGTACGGATGCCTAATGGGTTGTGTTATCTATTGAATGACCGAATAGTTGTACAACATAATATACACATTATACTCTGGAGTAAAAATAGTCGAGCAGTTACATTTTTTTATATAATATATTATGTATTATTCACAATTACAAATTTACTATCCGTTTGTGTCAGTATATCAGATCGGTGATGACGAAGATGGTGGATATATTGAAATTAATCTATTGAAATCATAAGTTATTATTTTTTTAATTAATAGTATTTGTAAGCATATTCTTTTGAAAATTACCTATAATTATACACAATCAAGACATTCACAAACTTGTTTGTTTTCTTTGAAAAAAATACATATTTTTAATTATTGTTAAAATTAAACTACCCTGAATTTAAAAGATACCATATTTTCATAATATTAAGAAAAAACTTTATATTATATATTAAGATATTTTATTTGCAGTATAGTATACAAATAAACGGTATTTTTTTTATCTAAGTCTTTAACATTTATGATGTTTTATTAGAAGCTCGAAGAAAATACAGAACCACGAATGCAACATTATTACTTTGTTAATTGCCAGTCCATTTGATTGATTGTTTGTTCATTGTTTTAGTTTTTCCGGTGTGTTTTGTCCGTTTCTCTTTTTTGCTTCTCTGTCCTTTGTCGGTGAAGCTAAAATCACAGAGATAACATATCTTTTTAGTAAAAAATTGTAATCGATATCTTTATTTTTGAAGTCTCGCCATATTATAAAATAAAATATTAGTTTTGTTTATAATTAATTTGTATTATAAATCACTTAAGTAGATACAAAAATAGAAGTTTTATTTTATGTTATTAAATGTTTTTAATTTGAATTTACCGCTTGTCGAGATTGATTGCATTATGAATTTAGCCTCAAATTTTAACCAAATCTGAAAGCTTTTGAATCACTTAATTTTAATTACATAAAATATATTTTATGTATATATGTTAATTAAATGACATAATAACAGACTTTAATATTTATTTTAAAGGAGAGATAATTGCATAATTCTGGATTATAATTGTAAATATATTGTAAAAAGGGCTTAGTATTTAAATATTAAAAATAATAATTTTATTTCTGTATTTGGAAATAAAATAGGACGTAACCCACACAGATTTTTTTTACAGGATGCATAAAAACATTCATTGAATGATTTTCGGCCAAAGTCAAAATTTTAAACAGACCCAGCATTGTATAATAGTACACGAAAACTAAAAATATTGTTTTATTTACCAAATCTGATATGATTTTAAAAGGTTATTAAGGAAAAACATATAAAATTGATGTAGTGGTCTTTTTTTACTAGTGCCAAATTTGACAAGACATCTTTATTTAAAACTTAATAAAGACATAATATTTGGTCGATACTTACAGCTTAAGTCCTTTTGATGGAACGTGTATTTAGCTGTATAAAATTTGATTATCGAAAAACAAACAATTTTGAAAAAACTGAGTGTTATATCTTTTTTCATTTCTACAGTCGATATGTGAAAGATTGATTAGATCCTTTTGTGCATTTAATAAGTGAAAAACTGAACCAATTATTGTTCATGGATCATTTGTCGGCCATCCCCATTGCGGATGATGAAAAACATTGTACGCAGTATTAAACGTATTCAGGCAGCATCTCTAAACCGACTTGGCGTTTTAATCGAATCAAATCGAATCAAGTTGGCTGGGAAATACAATCATAAAAAAGCTGCGCTTTGTGCGACGCGACACGACGCGATGCCAAAGCTAAAAATTAAAACAATACGTTTTGTCGTCTGGATCAATCAACTTTTAGAGACCTGCCATGTGACTTTTTTTTATTTACGGCCTTTATATCGCGTTCCATGCTAATTCCGGAGTCTATTGTGTTTGCGATGTGTTGTTGAAACAATAATTTTACTTTGTGTGATTATTCAGACAGTTTTATGCGTGTATAAATTGTTTGTATGGAAATATAAATCACAATTTTAAACTTTTTAATTCATAACATATACTATACGTTGCAATTTAGAGAGATTTTCGTTAACTGATTCACTGTTACGCATTATCTCCAGGAATATTATGTATTCCCTGTTCTTAAATACATATTATTTGATGAAGTCTAAAATCTTCAAATATACTTTGAAAACACTTCACAATATCTGTACTATAAAACAAAAATAAGAAGTTTGTCTAGATGCAACAAAAACTCTTCCCAAACGCGATGGTATATTTGTACATGTTTTTTGTACTGCTATTTTTAGATCAATTGTATTACAATTAACTTTAAGCATTGTCACTAATGATCAACAAGGAACTTAACATATTGTATACAGCTAAGTATTGAAGTAACTTTGTAATATCATGATGAATAAAGGATATTTGTGATTTTATCTCAGGCGAAGCCAGGTAATAAAATTAGTATTATGTTTATACTTCTAGTTATGTTGCAGATATGTATGATTATTTACTTTGTTTTCTATAATTCTGTGACGAAAAAAGTATTTAAATATATAAATATATGTATATCTTAACATCACATCAAATGAATATTTAACAAAAAATATTTATGATGATAATTCAAAAACAATGGTAATAATTTTTAAGTTTTTAGAATAAAATAGTATACCATAAGATATGTAGACAATATTTCAAGTAAATATTATAATAAATTCAAAAAACAGTGTTTATCTAAACATAACTAAAATATTTTAACTCTGTTGTTGTTTTGAACTGTTATTGTGTTAGTGAATATTTCTCTCGGGTAGCGTAGTTGGTAGCGTGCGCGCCTAGCAATCCGGGGAATACGGGTTCAATTTGGATTTTAAAAATCGAAAAGTACAGGACTGGATGCCCATTGGGTTAATAAATTGTCTGACAAACAATTCCCGTGAAAAATAATCTGTCAAGACGTCTTCACACTGTAGAAATCCATATACTCTACTTTCGGAGTGAATATCTGTACACTGTGTAGATCCATATGCTCCACTTTGGGGGCAAACACAGTATAATAAAAAGAAGAACACTTACAATAATATAATATTAATATGAAAAAGTACACAGTGAAAGTTTTATTTATTTTCAATTGAAAAGCAGCTATAAGATTGCATATCAATTTGAAAAGAAGATATCTCGTTTTTGATTGTAAAAGTCAATATTCAGTCTTAACTAATATTTATGGTGATGAGTGAGATTTAAATCGGCGAACAAGTGCATTAAATTTTTGATAGCAACGGAAAGTGCCACCGGAAAATTACCACGCTCATTATGGTGCTTGTCAATCACTTTATACTCTCATCTAATATAATAAAATTCAGTTGATATCTTACTAAATTGATGTAGGTAGTATGATTGTAGTACACAAGCTACATCTGCTCATATAAGAAGGGAGTACATTAAGCAGCCAGGAATATATTGAAATATCCAAGCCTATATAACAATCTATATCTATATAGATACTAAAGATAAGATAAAACGAAAAATAAAAATAAATTTCCGTGACTTTTGTATCAATAACTCATAGATGATACAAGTGTACCATCTACCACTTGCATTTAACTGTATTAAATAATTCCAATAAATCAGTTATATTTATGTTCCGAAGAACCAACTGAAAGCTATCTTAGCCACAAAATGACAGCTCGGCCCACCCTTTTATCCTCAACCTCCTTTTGAAGGCTCTTAAGCCGCGGAAAATAACATTATGTCAATGCGAAGGCGGTATTCAATAACACTAAATTTGGTAAGAGGACATTTTCAAGAATTTCCATCTTTTTTTTCAGATTTACTGAAATAAAAAAACATTCGTCATTTTTTCAGGCGCTAACTTATATAAACATTTTAAGTAATTTATGTATTGTTTTTGAATCGTAAATATTTTACGTATTATGCTACCACTCAGGATATAGAAAGATTTTATATAATATATTACCAGTATAAAGATTTTTTGATATTTTATTTATATTCTACATAATAAATAATGTGATCTTTACTTTGATCATAATAATAATTATATTTAATAGAAATATCATTCGTTGATTTTAATTCATCCCTTCTTTATTATATTTTTGTTACGGTCTCCACATACATGCAGGGCTTAATTTTTTTGAACAAATGTGAACTTAAGATGTAAAATGTTAATGTTTATTATGTAATTCTGTCTTTTCTATTAAAATGCATGAACATAAACCTTTTATAAGGTTTCTACTGGCTTAAATATATTTTTTAAAATTTGTTTTGCATATTTCTGTAGTATTTTCTATATAATTGCATAGCACTATGCAAATTAGATATGAAATAAAATCTTCAAAAATAAAGGTAGGAGTATACATACTTAAAAATTATTAACCATTTGGCTGTAGCGATATTTTTGAAAATCTTAAAATCCCAGGGAGAAATTTTGTTTCTCTTTTACTTTTGCATTTCTTGCTGTTATTTTATATTGTTTGACTTTTTATACATGATAAAATGATTCTTATAGCCAATTACAAAAATTAATCTAGCAGATTTTGAGTAATTTTATTTTAAACATATTTTTTTACTGGAAACTCGGGAATCATCGCCGTAAATAAAGAGAAAGTATTAAGGCAAGTGTAATAAATATTTTTTAAATACATTTTTACTATTGAAATAATAATAAAAATATTTTGGATGATAACGAAATTGATTTATGTATATATTCTTATTTAACTAATTAATAAGCTTTCTGTTTCAAGTTCATAATATTAGGAGCTTTTGATAACAATGGTGTTATTAATAATTGCGTGAGAAATACAAGACGCAGTAATCAATCATAAATATTCTCTTTTTATCCATGATTAATTTCATTAAGCTACACTTGGTTACACTGCAGACTGCTTCACTTTACTTTTTTGTATTTTGCTTGATCGTTAATATTTTTGGATTCATTTTGTATTCCGTTTTGGAAGTTTACGTTATATCAGATAATTAATATTTTTTTTTAATATTTATTCTGACTTCATCCATTTGTGAAAGTATTTTATTAGAGTGGAAGATTTTTAAAGATTGTTTTTGTTAAAAACAAAAATTTAGAATTTGTTTTTTTAAGTTACTCAGTAATACGTGTGCCTTAAGTCAAAGTGTGTGTATATCTCTCTGCTAGTTTAAAGGTTAGCCGGCACCTAGAAATCTGGAAAATGCGGGTTTGATTCCCACATTTGCCGAATTTAAAAAAACCGAATATGTAGAACTGGATGCCTATTTGGTCGAAAAATTGTCTGTCAAGAAATTCTAGTGATGTCAAGACATGTCTTCACAGTATGGAGATCCATATACTTCACTTTTGAATTGGACATCTTCCTACTATGTAAATATATTTATGTTCCTTGTTGAGAGCGAGCAATGTAAAAATAGAAAATTGAATTTGTATACATCGCTTGTAACAAAAAAATATTTTTTATACGGCACAGCAAAAAATACAAGACATGAAAAGAACTCTCTAAACTCAATGTAATCAAATCAAATTACGTATTTGATTTACTGTCAACATTAGAAAATATGAGTTAATCTAACAGTAAATTAAAAAAAAAAAATGTACCAAATTTGTTGCAATAATATTGAAGAGAGCTTTTTTTCTTCTAATGTTAAATTTGCGTCGTGTAGTATACGATGTATTGCTTTGTCATGTTTGTTATGGTGATATGTTTAACACGTCCGCTTTAAAACTTTACACTTTAAAAATATCTACTCCATAAAATAATACTTATCCTGAGAGCGAAATAGTGTAGAGCTCCCTTTTTTTAAATGGCTACAGAAATTATATTTTCCATGTTACATACCATTTATTTTACAGTGTTATTCATTCTAGTCTCCCGTTGTATGGATTTATATTACTGGTGACAACAATATTTTTTGAGCTTTCCAAAAATATGACTATCCCCATTTTTACAATATACTTACACATAGCGATAGCAAAACGGAATTCGTAATTCACGTTTGTTTTTGAATTTCAAATTCTGGGTAAATCCGAGATTTGGAATTCCAACAAAATTCCGAAAATGTTGAAATTCGAATTTGGATTTTCCTATTTCTTTAAAATTTGTAATCCTTACATACACATTACAATATTATGTCATCTCTGTTATAATGAATAGAATTGATTAAAGAATCTCTTCTAAAATTGCATGTTTATTTGTTATTCAGTTGTAAAACTAGCACTAATTTTACTGAAAAAATATAGTGTCATACAATAATATATATTATATTATATTCTAACCTAAGTTTTTATTATAACTGACTTTTGATTATAATATTGAAAATATAGGTAAAATATACTATTATTATTAACTTACGTCTTTATATTTATATAAACTATCATTAAGGCCGTGTAAAATATAAAATATAATTAACTATAAGGATTTTATAAAAGAACAAATATTGTACGGGAAATATTTGTTTGACTTGAGAGATTTCTATTCTTTCATTATACGTTCTTACATTTTATAAATTTCCTTTTTCCCTTTTCTTCAAAAATTATTTCGTTTCTCACATTTAAACTTTGTATCTGCATAATAATACATTTTCTGGAAATATAATCTCATACATATTTCACGAAGGACGATGTATTAAAACCACTACGGAAACAAAATGAAACCAACAGTTAGTCATAAGGGATGTATGGTCTCATATATCTATATATTTTCATAAATATATGAATATCGTTTGCTAGAAGCTCAGAACGGAGTAAGTGACATTACAAGTTTTGAAATTATCTTAACTGAATGTGGATTGTATGTGGATTTTTTTAAATTTTACATATTTATAATTAAAACATTCATATGGAACATTTTAATTATCGTTTTTGTTGGTTAAGTAGTGACATTGGCAATCGAATAATTCTTACAAAGAGTCAGAAGTATAAAAACATTTTTATTTTGAAATGTTATGTAAAATATGTTGGCCATGCACATTTATTACTAAAGATCGGTAATTATCACTTCCACGTCTTTTCTTTATCCATTTTTTATGTAAAGCATGTAGCCACTACGTTTCGTTACATCTAGGCCATATCAGTAAATCTTCAAATCAAATATAAATGCAGTGCGGAGAGTACCAAATAGTCTTCCAAGAAACCGAATTCTACCAGTCAAGAATAGGGACAAAGAAGATTCAGGTTTTTTGAAGGTATCCGCAGCATGTGTTCTCATTTAGTTATTTTATCTTTTTTATGTTCAAGTTTTTCACAAAAAATAATCACCTTACCTTCAGTATTCAAGAACGGCATTTTTTTTCAACGTGTATATGATTTTTATGAGAATACTTTAAATGCCATAATTTGCTATCTGCATCAGTGCCAGAAAATTACACGTGTAAAACTATTTATTTGTTTGGATATTTTATGTATTTTTTTATATTCACTCTGAAAGTCAAAAATATAGATCTCAAAATTGTGAAGATGATCGATCCAGAAATAAAGAATATCAATCTTCGAATTATAAAGAGATATTAAAAAATAAAATTATCAATCAATTGTTAAATCTATTGGGAATTTAGTTTTAGGTGTCAAGTATTCTAAAACTTCTGCAGCTGTGAAATTTGAACTCATAAACCATAGCCCCCAGAACTCATAACTCAAAAAACACACGCCAATTATCGTAATAAAAAATACTGTAAAATGCGGCAACAAAATTGTCATATAGGCCAATTGAGTTGGTAACGTGAAAGTGTATACGCCAAATATACATTTGCATATATTTGGCGTGTCATATCCAGGCCTCTATTCAATTGATGAGGGTATGGTATTAAAAGTTGTGCGGATTGGGTCGGCCCGGTATTTGTCTCGAATCAGATTAAAAATTAACGAGTGTAAAATGGTTCGACGCTGTCGTACGTACTTATGTCCGGTAAACAAAACTTTTTGGGTTTCTCGTAAATTGAATCATTCTCGACCCAAAAATGGGCCAACTATTCAATATAAATCAAAACAGAGGTATTTGTTTTTCTAAATCGTGTATATTTAAGAAATAAAAGTTTTTAACTGAATTCGAGCCGTTTCAATACTATTTATTACATTAAACCTAATTTTATATATTTATTAGTAAAAGAAGTATTTAAATAATATTTAAAAAAACTGGAATAGTATTTGATATGTTTGAAGTAATATAGTACGTCTTTAATTTTTTTATACATATTCAATCCTTCAATTCCTTTAATTCCCATAGTCTTTTATATTTTTTTCGTTTTACGGCATAATTTTTACGTATAGTTGTGAGTTAAAATATATTTAATAAAAGTATATTTATTATCAACACGTTATAACAAAATAAAAAACCAATATAAACCTGACTTGGCAACAAGTTTAAACTAAAGGCTTTTTTTTTCAAGCTGATATTATAATTTTTATGAACAGCATCAAGCAAGATATAAAGCCATTGTTAATATTCTTGGAGATGCCAATATTTATAAGAGAATATTTCAGATAGTTGATGATTTTTTTTTCATTTTTCTAAGATAAACGAATGGAAGCTTGATTCCTGAGATATCACCTTTCGAATCTTAAATATATAGATATATTTGTCACAGCATAGTGTATTCACTGTATTATAAAAATCATTTTGTATCGTTCTACTTTGAAAAACACATAATATGTATTATTATTATAAGTACATATTGTGTAAACTACTTAGTTATATTTGAAACATTTTACCTTTGAAAAACAACATATAAAATTTTATGAAATAAACGAAGCAAATACGTACTTGATAAAAATGGTAGAAAATTACAACAGTAAAAATTTACAATTACATTTTGAAATTAATAAAACATAATTAGACTTTAATTATTGTAGTCAAAAATATAAAAAAACAACTTTCTAAATAATACGAATCAATTTTATATTCATTACTTGTAATTTTATTCTAAGTTACGTTTTAAACTTTCCCACTAAACCGAAAACCTCATCAAAGCTAGTTATAATATCCCCGTTTCCTACGCAGAGAAAAAAGCACTCCTTAACCAAACAGCCATCCAAATGATGACCTCGCATCGATGCATGACGTCACTTCACGGTTAGTTATCTTCTAGATTATCTGCATACTCCCTATCCACCCCTAAACTTTGCGATCCACCCCCTTCAACCGTCAACAGACCCTTTATCTCTTCACACAGCCAGGATTTGCTAATCTAGCGTCTCATTCTTCAAGTCCCATCCCAGTGGAAACCCGTCGTTGGATTTGCCAACCTTTTTCTCTCTCCATCCACTAGCCATATCTTCTGGTGCCAATATATACATATATATCTCCTAAGTCTATAGTTGTACTCCAGAAAGCTTACTATGTACTGAGTGGCTAAATTTTATAAACACATTTTAATACTATTTTACAAATGAGTTAATAAATACGGGCGCTCAGAAAGGTGTCGTTGGTTCAAATCATAAAGTTGTATAAAAATTAACGTTCTTTAGACAAAAAAATAAGCGCAGAACATGGATACTTAATGGGTTGTGTAATCGATCGACAGTCAGTGGTGTAAAATGGTTTCACTAATTATTAAAGTATGTATACTATCATGATTCAAATAGCTATTAAAGTAATAGATCATTAATCTATAATTTATGATTATAGCAGTTATAAAAAATGATATAAAGATGTAAGACATTTGTAAATAATGTTACAATGTTAGCGGTCCTTATTTAAAAAGAAAATAAATCGTGTAGTTTTCATTCATACTTAACCATTTGTAAATCAGATAACACTGTGTGAATCAAAATAAGATATGAATTTGTAAATAGTACATCGTTGGTTGACATGCAATACCGCGTTAGCAACGTTATTTTTACCAGAATCTATATTTGATACTATTCGATTCTAAATCTATATTTGAGTATGTCTATCCATATAGTGCCCGATATTTGTTTTAATTATTGTTTTAATGTGAAATTTCAATTACCTTTTTATGATATTATTCATAAATATAACAAAATAAGATTTTTACCTACACGATTTAAATCATATAGCTAACGCGGTATTGTATGCTAAATGACGATAATTATGTATAAGTTATTCTGTAATTAATGACTTCTTTACGTATTTAAAACATTTTTTTTTATTAACGTATCTTCATCGATTTAACAAAATACGTTTTCAAAATTGAACAGAAGAAACAAAAAGATAATAACGTTCTGACGTTGTAAATTAAAAATTAATTATACTCAATTTATGTGTTCACTACAATTAATGATTCATTATTATTGCACACATTATAGACCAGTTATTGCTGAATCATGGTATACTTTTCACCTCTTTCCTTCGGCACTCCTTCCCAAAGCAAGCAAAAGCGTGACTGGCAAAGCAAATTAAAGTACCTCAAACACTCGACTCGTCTGAGCCGACCTACATACAGGACGGCAGCGTACGCCTTTTGTCCTCGGCCGGGATTGTTTGGCGCGAAAGTGTGTCGAGAGCGAAAACTAAGAGGCAAATGCTGAAAAGTTTTTCACAAGAACAATGCCTATATATAGGACTGAATTTATTCAAATGAGCTATGTTTATTCATAATTAAAAGTACATTATTATAAACATTATATACACTACATTACATTACGTTATTATTGTAATACATTCAAAATATTTCTGCACAAAAGCTTAATGTGTTAAAATAACAAGATGGTAATAACAATGCAGAGTTTGCTTAAATAAACATTCTTTGTATACTAGTGACTTATGAAATTGTTGGCAATTTATGAAGAATAGAAAATAATAAATATAGCTGGGTTATTTAAAACAACACTCGATAGCATATATCTTTGGAATTTTGGTAAGTTTTAGTGGTTAGCTCATTTATTGGATTTTAAAATATAGATCCCTTTTCTTTTTCAACGCTGGATTGCACTAGTGACTTTCATGCGTTCAAGCATAGTGGAGTAATTCCAAAGTGAACTTCTTATACGTCTTATATAATATCTCATAAAATAACTTGTTTTTATTGTAATAAAATCTATACGCTGACGTTCTAAGTTATAGACATGTATATTTATTTGAATTCAAATAAATAATACAATAAGGGGTTTGTGAATTTAAATAGATTCTTGTATACATTATCATTATGATTCGATATGAAATGATAATATGAACACTGTTGATAAATGTATTTATTTAATTTAAAGAAACATTGACAATTTTCATAGTGTGGTATTTTTTGAATTAAGAAAAGTATTGCATAAAGCCCTCACGTATAGAGGATCGAGAAAAAATACAACTGCACTCGGCCGAGTTAATTTACTGTCATTAGAGACGGCTCTCAAGAAGAGAACTTTTCTTCAACATATTTCTCAATGTTTTTCTCTGATTTTTTCCTCGAATTTGTGGAATTTTATTCTTTAGGTGGCGTATAAAATTTGTTTTTTTATTCGAGCAGTATCAAATAAAAAACCAAAGAAATATAAGGAGGCGCGAATGAAACATTTGATAGTATATGCGTTCACACTGAAACGACCTAATTTTGTGAGATTTTAGATTCTACTTTGGTATCGGTAATTCTCATTCCGTATTGTAACCGAATTGATAAGCGTGAAAGCTTTTGAATCATTCAGAATTGGCAATCGTGTGTTCGAATTTTGCAGATGCATACAAAATCAAAAATTTTTACATGGTTTTTGCATCTCACATACGAACGATCAATTAATTTTAAAAAAATACTCACAATTACAATTGTAATAGTTATTTATGTATATAAACTTTAATAAGGTGTCATTAGTTTAGTTTTACACGTTAGCAATACACATAATTTATTCTTTTCATGTTCGTTTGCAAAAGTGAAGTGTATGTCAGGATATGCTGATAGTGGAGATGTACGGTCCGAAGGTGAAGTAAATGAATCTACCCAATGTGACGACATGTTTTGACAGATTATTTTTTTATGAAAACTGCCTCTCGAACAATTGCTTAACTCAAAAGACATCCATTCTTAAATTTTTGGATTCAAAAAATCTAACAGATGTGGCAATTAAGCTTGCATTCCCCAAACGTTTACCTTTAAATTGTAAATCAGTGGTTTAAAATGTAATACCAAGTCATATTAAACTGTTTTTTGTTTCATTAAAATGTATGAAAATCTTGACAATTTTAACGTAATTTACTCGTAAGTCAATCGTTCAATTTTTCAGATACGTTGTGTTGAACTTTTTACATAACAAAAAGCTTATTATGATATTAAATTCAAACCCGCAATTTCCATTATCAAAACACCATCGCTTATCCAATGCCCATTAAACGGAATTAAATGAAATTATTTTTTAAATCTTATCTTAATACAAATTATAGGAATAGGAACAAACATCGAAGCACTATGGTGATATATATATATTCAATCATTTCATAATGTGTATAAAATGTTTAATACAACCGACAATCTTGTATGTATTACAATCGAAACACTTAAGTTAAATTCGCTTGCACAAAATGTCACTGAACTTAAGGTGAAGTTTCAGCATTAAATAGAGTCGTCTTCATATGTTTACACAAAACTTCTGATGCGGTGAGCTTTGTTCCTAGACCACTAAATAGGAGATCCCTAGTTTCATCTCGTTCCCAAATAAATTGATAGATCCCAAAGTACACGTACTGTATAAGAAAATGCAGAGCGTTATAAATGTGGGACGTATTATTTACAAGTTTTACAGAGATGCACTAGTTTCAAGAAAACTAATCAGCCTATTAAAAAAATACGCTTATACATTTCTATATTAACATCCCTATTAATTTCCCGTTTAACCCTAATTCAAAAATTGTTCTCAAAACTCAAGCCCGATTTAATAGATGGTATCGTTATAGTTAAGATAAATTAATGATAACCGTGTAAACTTTGGCGAGATTACAAAATACATAATTAAATAATTGTACATGGTTCTCCCCAGTGGTTGAAAGGTTAGCGTGCGTGTTTTAGTTTTTTATTATTTATAAAAACTTCTTATTTTTTTACTCACAAAGTGAATATTTAAATTAAGCAAACTTTCAAAAGGTTTACGAATACATATTTTCAAGTCAAATTAAATATCTATTACACACTATAATCGATAGCATAAATCAATTATTTGAATTTAAAATGGAATTGCTAAAAAGTGTTGTCATCTTCCATTTTCGATTTTCCCGCTGAACATTTGAAGCATTTTCAAGCCACCTATTAATATCATAGAAAATTGGTCGGGAAACTTTTATCATAAAGTAACCCTAAGAGTTAAGTGGCTTATATAATTAGAACCTTAGCATCAAGTGGGGTTCGTCTGTTTTAGATTGCTGGATCTCATTGTTGAAGCATGACACTTTTCAAACAATAGATTTCATATATTACAACATCCGCTTAATCGATTTGCATATTCTGTGAAATAATTGCTTAGCTCGTTTTAAATGGTTAACTTTTAAATTTTAATTTTAAAATTTTAATTATAGAATTCTCTCGTCATATAGATATAACATTAATTATAAATAAAAAGCCGGATTATAGTTTCAGACGTTTCAATTTTTGGCACAGTAAAAATAATGATATTTAATACGGCGAATTTTTTATCATTACGCATGCCTTCTTTCCCTGCCAACAACGGTCAAGCTATTATTTACTTACATCGGGGGTAAACCGTGTAGTAATGAACGTAAAACACTCTTCAAATTCCTCAAGAAGTTCTTCAAAAGCAACAACCCGACCCAATGGCTGTGTACTATGAAAAAGTGCGCATAGATCTTATTTTGACTTAACTTATAACTAAAGTCAAGTTTTGATTACAAAAAAACTCCTACCCGTCGTGAAATTTATTTAAAGCTGGAAAACTATCCATGACGATGCATTATAGAATTAGTTTCAGCCGAAACTTGAAAATACTACCAGAGAATATGATAAGCATCTTGCAATTTGCAATATAAGTATACAATTCTAAGTAATACTGAAAGTAGATGTATTGGTTGGTAATGCGTGGAAAGCTTTTATAATATACTATACATTTGTGTAGCTATTAATATTTACTCATTATTTCTCGGCTCATTAACTTCCTGACTAGAGAAGACAAAACACACATCCACTTAAAAGCACTACTTAACGTTCTTTGACATAACAAATGTGATATTCAGTAAGTGCTTGCCCAAGTGATGGATAGGGGGATCGAATCAGAAGTTTGCAATAGTTCCCAGCGTCCATTTGTCTTCTATAAACGGGGCACATTTGCTCAGCGATGTCTTTATCGAAGAGATTATATTGTTAGTAAGCATTTAACAGATTGCCTCGTCTGATATATATTGTATTATTATGACCACAATATTATTACCACGGAATAATAGATAGAAACTGTTACTATTAATTGATTATACATGTATTTATGAATCTTAGATTACCGATGATTGATTGTCTGTGTTGAAAAGCCTTGTGATACATAGCTATAAATAATACCACGCATATTAATACATCCCTACAACCACAATGATAACAAACATTAAGCTTCCTACGTATAAGTCGTTGAGTGCTTTATGACATTTTTTTTATAATATACCAAATATTCTAATTTTAAAATATAGGTAGATAGATTATGTTTTCCCAAGTAAGTACACATTTTTAGATGCCGGAGGTTACCAATTTGTGTTTTGGCCAGTATTATACCAGTCATGTTAGATTTTTTTGAATATAAAAAACAATTCAAAATTTTAAGTGTATTGAATGATTGACTTATATTTTGTACATTTTTGGATTATGAAAAATCTGACAGATCTGGGAATCGAACTCGTACTCCCCCGATTTCTAGGCGCGTATGCTAACATAAACACTACCGGCAGTAATAATAAAATAAATTGATACTAAACCTTATTTTCGTCCAGTGAAGCTTAAATTAGTCTTAATAATAATGTAATAATTGAAATGGTTGTTGACATCTCGAATCATTTCGTATAATTTTAATTGAATACAATTATTTAATTTTTTTTTTTTTGTGAAATAGATATTACGTAAGCTGTCATATTTGTAAGAAGGGACGTCACATTTTAATCAGACCGCACGGGTCGCATTGACGTAGTAAAATTTTGCAAGAGCATAAACAAGAATAATTGCAAAATTTGTTCTAGTATTTTTTCCGATATTTACAATGAAACTTACACTTATTTTTTTTTTGTTTCCTCGTTAGCGTAGTTGGTAGTGTGCGCGTCTAGTAATTTAAGAAATGCGAGTTCGAATCCCCATCTGTTGGATTTAAAAAATCCGAAATATGTAGGACTGGATGCCCATTGGGTTGAGTAATTGTCTGACAAACAATTCTCGTTGTCAAGACGTCTTCACATTACGAAGATTCATATACTCCTCTTTCGAAGTGGATATCTTTATACTGTGTAGATCCATATGCACGTTGGGAGCAAACATGGTATAAAAAAAAAATTGTATATGATCGATGTGAGTTTTGACTGCAGACGTATACAGAAATCACTGTAAATCTGAAATAAGACGATATTACAAATAATGCAGATATCAAGAAAAAGCATGTGTTAAACCAACATTTGTAAATACTTTTGAGTAATACTCATAAATGGTCTCGTTTATTTACAAAAATGCTTCATACTTTATAGTATTTACAAATAATAGCAAGAAATTCATAATTTATTCTAAATCTTTAATTTTCATATTTTGAAAAGCTTTTAACCAATGTCTTTGGTCTAGATATCATTTACCGACTTAATCTATTAATTATATATACAACGCGAAGGAGAAAATGACCATGGGCCAAACAAAAAGACGCTACGGCCCGCATGTCAGCCTGGGTTGGCCAGTCCTGTTTTAAATTATCCAATACCAAAGCAAAAACGATATTAAAAATAACATGTGCGCTTCATACGTATGTATGTTAAAGTAATTCTATTAAAATTTACCGTAAATTATTAGTTGGTAAATTATTGACAGTATAATGTTGTATGATGTTATTTACTCAATGAGAGAATTTATCCCACTTTCGCACTTAAAATCACGAATTTAAATTCGGTGCCTGAATATATATGTATACACAAGATTACGTACAATTAGATTGAATGGTAAGCTTATAAAAAATAATATTACATAATGTATAATGTAACAAATATTATTAGGATATGTTTTACATTGTGGAAATTTATACATATTACAAATATGGTATGAATAATATTATTTCTACTCATATATTGATATTAGTCAAGAGTAGTGTTTCAATAAAATATTCAGAGAAAATATATTATGTATGACAAAAATAATTTTAAAAAATTCGATCTAAATTATTAAAACGAAAGTATTACATTGCATTATTTACGTAATAATGTAATTTAATACTTTCGTAAAAATATATAAAAATAATTATGTCAGAAATACAATCGAGCGGTGTAATTATTATGTTGTAAATAATCATTCATTTGAATATAAAACAACTAAAACTCT
Organism: Rhyacophila evoluta; assembly: GCA_022683975.1. Lineage (NCBI taxonomy): Eukaryota > Metazoa > Arthropoda > Insecta > Trichoptera > Rhyacophilidae > Rhyacophila > Rhyacophila evoluta. The sequence goes on from JAGVSQ010000282.1 coordinate 28,673, forward strand.
TCGTGAAAAGAATAATGTAAATAAACGTACACAATGAACACAAAGCAATTTACGTTAGTAATGTGTAATCCACTTATCAGGGTGGTTAAAGCTCTCGAGGAATGTTCATTTGCACTTTCTGTTCAGGACATTTAACATTCTCTTGTAGAAAAGTATTTTTCTTCTCATATATCCTCTGATAAATAATTAATATAGAGTGCGTGGCAAGCAATAAAAAAGTCTGATAATTATAGGAATGGATAAACCGCCATTAAACACGAAGCTTGAGGTCAATTGATGAAGAAAATTATTTGAAGCTGGTAAATATTTTTATTATTATATTACTTTATGAATCCAAATAGTTCAAATTACTAAAAAACTAGTCAACAATAGGCAGCTGGATATAATGTTTTTTTTAATTTTATAAAAATGTGTGTTATTGTGTTTAAAAATGTGAGACCAACTTCTAAGTAATTATCAACATCAGTAAAAGAAATGAAATAAATAAAAGTTATTTGAGAATTATAATCATTTCGGTACTCTGTTGTAGGCACAACTTTTGTATAAATTTTTATTTCTATTTAATTTTATCTTCTATGAGTTGAGAGACTATATCACAAGTAATCTATTAAAATACGTCCATACATTTTAGATATCTATTCACTTCACGTTCTGAACCGATTTGGTTTGTAATTTTAAGTAATCTACTGTCTCAAAAACACAGTAGATACCTACTTTATTTAAATAGCACTACTGTATTTTTTCTACAGTATTTACAAATAAGGCGAATAAATATGACATTATTTGTTATATTGAAGTAAAGTTCATATTATATTATTAACAAAAAATCGTAAATGAACTTCGTTAAAAATAAGAATGTTTTTTAAAAAAGACATTTAAAAAAAATAGTTCTCCATAATAAATAACCATATAAACAATATAATTCTATAACAATATGCTATCGCTTGTCAAGTTGTGATATTGCTTATAATGGTTATTCATTCGACAATTGAACATTAAAAATGAAAGTATTTCAGTTGCTTGGATTAACATTTCCAAAGATTTTAGCATCAATTATGTTGATATAATTTCATAATCAACATTATTTATTTGAAATTCTTTAACGGAGCGCAGAATCTCTGTGACCGCAGTCTCGACACAAAGTTTTTATCCGGAAAACTTTAACGGACGCCACATGCACTGAGTTTCTCAGTCGATTTTTCACACATTAAACGAGTTAAACAATGTTCGAAACTGCTGCGGAAAATTGCACGGCGTCGGAAAATTCTAAGCAAAATAATACAGTGTGAAGTGTAACTTTGCGAACAACGCGTAAACTATATTTCATACATTATAATTATTAGCATTATTCGCTTATTTTTGTGTAAAATTCTTTACTAGTTGATTTTACAACACGTATATACTAAAAATAGGTGACAAAATTATGAGTTCACCATTAAATCGATACTTTTATTATAGAACGTTACACCAATGCCTGCTTCAGTTTCAAAATATCACTTTACAGATATAAATATAATTTGAGAGTGGCTTAACTATACTTCGAGCTGTAAATTATATGGTGCCAAGATACAATTTTCAATCTTAAAACTACCGTTATTAATAATAATTTACGATCATTAATTATAAATTTCAGCATCTCAGAAATTGAATTAGATTATTCTATTTTTAATAGCCATATTTAATTTATTTAGCACATTATTCAACTACCATTTCTAACAACCCATTAACGATCAATTATACTAACGAATTTGTGTTATATATACCATATAATATATATTCGAGCTAAAAGGTAAAAACTATTAGGCCCATAATATCATTATTAGACTTCAAAGCTTTTATCATTGATTCAACATGTTATGCTCCATTGGCTTAATATGAAATAATACTAAAATACTCTGACTTGTTCAACTGAAAACGAGTGTTTTCAAAATTAATGAATGATATTCTGCTCAAATATCAGTTTTCAGTATTTATTATAGCTGGCCACACTCGTCATATTTATTCATTCACCTTCACAAAACAAATCCATGTCGAATTGATGCAGTATTATTTCAAATAAAATACTCACTCAAATTGATATTGTTCTACAAATTAAATATAAAATTTTCTATTTTATATTAATATAAAATTGTCAAAATAATCAGAATAACAACATAGTGTTGCCACAAACTAATTAACCGTTGAAGAGGCACTTGAATTATGTAGAGTTATTAAGCATACATGCATCTCCCCGTTAGCTTAGAGGTTATCGGGCGAGCTTTGATGCTGGAGCTTGTGAATTCGAATTTCGTAACTACCAATTATTCAAAAATGCAGAATTCAATGTTATATGGCTTGAATAATATTGGCGGATGATCAATTCTTGTGGGAAATATCTGACTCAACATGTTTATGTTCACATTGTGGAGATCTATGTATATACAATATATTTTTTGGAGCGGACATCTTCATACTGTGAAGATCTTTATGCTTCATTTTCGAACCAAACATGGTGAAAAATATATTACTCGTGAGAAAATGAAGTTAACTCAAGTATTTCCTAAAAGCTTAATAAGTATCAGTGAAATTAAATATAATTTCCATAATGATTAATGTGAAATGAAATACGTAGGGATTAAACGAAATAAAATACTGTAACAATTACAGAAAAATTATATTTTGTAGTTTGTTTCATTTAAAAATTTGATAAACGTGTAATTTTTTTTTATTTGAAGCCCCAATGGCTTCAATATCTACCATCCACTGATTAACACTCGCCAGTATACAAAAATTCAATACCAGAATTCGATAATATGCAAATCGACATAGCGAACCGTCATTTTTTTTTTTCAAAATTTAAATTCTCATTTGAAATGCAAAAATCACACATATTTCAACGTACATGGCAATACCGCAACGAGATTATTAATAAAGTATTTATTCAACAAAACACGAATTTTGGAAAGGATTATAATACACGTAAATATTTGCTTAGATTATTCTCTATCGCTTAATCGAAACAAGACATGCAGAAAATTAAAAATTATTAAATGCAAGTTCAATTCACAAAGCCGTTGGATTTTTTGAATTCCAAAGATACATGTCTTAATACTCAATAGGTTGAGCAATTAACTGACAACTGTCAACATAAATTTTGGCAACGCAGAGTATATTATATGTTCCATTTTATAATATACACTCCACTTTCGAAGTGGATATGATGGAGAAAATATGTTTATTACATTTACCAGTAGTTGTTTTAAATGTCATGTCATTGTTAAAATACGATAATACATTATCAATAGTCCTGTTCAGAAAATGTGGGTTCGATTCTCACATCTCCTGGATTTTCATAAATCCAAAAATGCAGAGCTGGATGCCCAATGGGTTGAAAAATTTTCCGAAAACTAACTATCATGAAAAATAATTTGTCAGAACACGTCTTCATTTTGTGAAAATCTTTATACTGCATTTTTAGAGCGGACGTATTCACACAAAGTAGATCCACATCCTTAATTTTTGGAGCGAATATATATTTACTAAATTTGTCAGTAGCTATTTTAAATGTCATATAATTGTCAAAAATAATTAAATAATATATAAGTTATATAATCAATAATTTTGATAAAAACTATGGTAAAATGCTATATTATCAAAGGCACTGAGTTGCAAAAAGCACTTTGGATTTAAAACTAACGGTGAAGGTAATGTTTAACGATTGAAATTTTTGACACAACGTTATCTTTACCGTTCCACTTCATTCCCAAATACTTTTTGCAACTCGGTGCCTCATTTTCTAAAGTTTAATTCAATATCATTAGTCGACTATTTTAAAACATTGATAAAAAATAAATTGAATACGGTTTTAAAGTAAAAAATAAAACCGACAAAATTTTCATTTTAAGTCACGTAGTTTTAGATTGCAAAATATATACTACGTACAAGAAGTGTGCTGTGATAAAGTTTTAAAAAATCGTGAAATTATGGGACCCGAAAGACGTTGATAAATTTTATTAATCACGTATTACGAAGGCCATATACGTGCGGATAGCTCGCGGTGACGATGGGGTAAGGAGGCTTCTAAATTCGTTATTTGGGCTTTACTTGAAAGACGCTCTGCGACGGTATCGACAATCGCTCGGCTCCTAATCAAATTACCATCAAGTTGGCATAAAACCAATCGGAGACTCCATCCCGGCCTTTCACAATCCAATTGATACTGTCAAACACCCTCAGGGATAATGCATTCTCATTTCACGTAAATTTAGTAGTCATCAACCTTTTTAAATTAAATTATTCTATTCAACAAACATTATGGTATGTAATTACATTGTTTTTCACCACCCATTCATTTACATATCGATTAGACACTTGAGAAAAGTAAAAACTAATAAATAAACCCTAGATACTATCTTCAAATGTTTTCAATGCAGCTTTTTAGTGAAACATATGGGTTTACACAGTAAAAATATTTTTGCTCTGAAAGTGTAGTATATAAATCTCCGTCATGTAAAGATATGTCTTTACATATCTTTACATTTTTTGGTCATGAGAATTGCTTGTCAGGTTATTACTCAACCGTCCAGTCGAGTCCTGCATTTACAAATTTTTCGAAATGATGGCGAATCAAGCCCGCATATTACGGATGCACATGCTAACATCTAGGCCACCGGCGAGGCACATTTATTTACAAAAATCAAACTCTATGAATGTATATATATTTTACATAAATCTATTTCCTTCATTTTCAGAATAAGGTGATTGAAAAATCATTTGATTCGTTTCGTGCATAAACAGCATTAAAATATCTTAACATTTTTATTAGTCCAATATTTTAACAAAATTGATTAGACGAAAAACAACATTTATAACATTATTTTTAAATTAAAATATTGATATGCTGTAATTTGGATAAAATCAAGTGTTTTGATAAAAATGAACATCATTTTAATATTTATTATTAACAGGACATGAATGTTTGATATAAATTAGATGAGAACTAGTTCTCATGCATAATAATGTTGAGATAGATATTTATCTCACTAAATACTCTAGGTATTCGTGTTTCACAGAAAACAAACAAACAACGTTGTTAAAAACGCTCATTCAAAAATAATATAATTCTTGACCATTTTTAATTTATATAATTTTTAGTTCAAAAAATCAAGAAGCTGTGACTGGCAGACCTTATATCAAATTATCGGATTTATACCTGCCGATAACTATACCAGATTGAAAGCAGCGTCGATCATGGTAGAATAATAGACCAAAGCTTTTGAAGATTGAGCAATGTCAATAAGAAAGCTAGTACTGTATTATTTAAATCGTTTCCATTCCGAGTAAGTAAATAGACATACATAATTAAGCTTTTATTTATATAAAATTAAAGTTGACTCATTTCGTCCACACAAATAGGTGAGTTACAATAATTGTTCTGTCGATAAATATACTACACTACTCACAAAGTATGTATTTAATTTTAAGATGTCTAATTAGCCAATAGTAGACAAGATTTAAATAAATAATCAAATCAAATAAAAATATGGGAGTAATAAGTTATACAAAAGTAGTCTACTAATAATATTTTACTCTATAAAATGTCATAAATTCTAATTTGATAAAACCTTGGATATCGATTTATAAATTTAAATAAAAATCGATATTTTTCTGTCTGTTTAATATTTAAAAGTATCAAATGTAAAAGAGGCTGACACGCCGTAAGTTGAATGCCTCTGAAATAATATAAAGAAAATGGTCTTTGAAATTTTCCTAATGGAACATTTGTACAATTTTCTTTTATGTAGAGATTAGGGTGGAAGGAATTTATTTCTTTTTCACAAGAAATTGAAGAGAAGTACACATATATAAATCTTTTTTTATGACACGTATTTTGGTTCATATGGTAATATATGGCGTATTTTTGTAGCGAAATAACATTGTTGAAGATGCGTTTAAAAATAATCACAAATTACACATACGCATTCTAATTCTTAGCATTTGAAAATTGTTGAAGAAAACGACAAAATTATAATAAATGAGTACTTTTTGTTACATTGGTTGTCTTATTATTCTATCTATATTGTAATCCATTCTATATATTTAAGTACTGGGAAACGATGCTGTCTTTTAATGAAATTTATTTAGTAACCATTATTTATAGCTTATCAACATTAACCTAAGTTTTTGTATTTATAAAATTTAGAAGCTATATATGTGTGTATCCACGTAGTTGGTAGCGTGCGCGCTTAGCAATCCGAGGAATGCGGGCTCGATTAATCATTTGTTGGATTTTAAAAATCCAAAAACACAGGAATGGATGCCCATCGCGTTGAATAATTGTCCGAAAAACAATTCTCGTAAAAATAATCTGTCAACACGTCTTCACATTGCAGAGATTTATATACTTTACTTTCGTAGTGGATATTTTCACACTATATAGATCCATATGCTCCACTATACATGGTATATAAAAAAAGAATAAATTGACTGTATATTTTTATGAATAAAATATATGTGAATACCCACTGATGTGCTATGTACGATAGTATACTTAATTTAAGATTTTATTTTAATCCGGAGACTATAAACGTTAATAAAACGGGTAGTTGCATCAGTTTCTGGATTTAATGGAGAAACTAGCCTAACAAAGCACACGTAAAAAAGAACTTATTTACTTTAAAAGAAACATCGGCAGGGTTATGGCAATGATTAGTGCCATTAGTCATCGACATGAAACAAATATGCAAACAGAATTATAATACCGAAACTTTCTAAGAGTATTTTATTTGTTAAATTTCTGAATCGATATTAATGATACAGAGATAAATTTGTAGTGAACAAGGTGGACGTCGAAACGCCTCATGAAAAATGTGACTAAAAATGTGAAAACCGCGGAGCGTGTTGTCGCATGTTCGGAAAAACAAACAAACGAAGAGCCAGGCGTCGATTTTCCATTTCCGCTGCTGGTTTTCTGTTTATTTATTTATTAATTTACCTACCGTGAAAAATACAGTGACATGACTGTCTACAGGGCCCCATTGTTTCATTAGCCCAATTATTTAAAACATAAAAAAATAAAAATCCATTCCGTGTTTCCAATTATTGCCAGGTAAAATGCGACCACTGCTTTTATGTCAACGTATGAATAACAACAAATAACTTTATTTTAACGTAATGGCGTTATTTTAATATTTATTTTTACCGTCTGCTCCAAGTTTGGAACAATGGATCTACACAGCATGAATATATCCGCTTCGAAACCGTAGTATTATACGACGTGTCTTAACAGATTATTTTCACAAAAATTGGCTGTTAGAAAATTATTTAACTCAACGGGCTTCTAGTCCTGTAGTTTTTAATGTTTTTTAATCCAAAAGAAGTTGAAATTAAGCCCGCATTCCCTGAATACCAAGCGTGCACGCTAAACTCTCAAATGCTATCGTACTGAATGGTCAATATCTCGTTAAAATATTATCGTTAACTAATACTAAATTATTATTTTATTGGATAAATAACCTATTTAGGTATGCCACGTGATATCAGTACGAAAAATGAATGAATCATGAAGTGAACGTACACTCAACTGACTCAAAACTAAAATTAAAAAAAAAACTATCCATACACTAATTTAATTTTGAAAGCTTTTTCATTTCTATAAGAATATTAAATTTACAGTTCCTATTTTCAAAATCCAGGCAAATCATATTGTGAGATAAATACGATAGTTACTAGATAATTTATACCAATATTTTTGAGTGGAAATTGATTCGATATTCAGAATAATTTATTACGTTTCTATTTTTATTTGTCTTCCATGAATTTGATACATATTTTCTGACCAATACGTATGTATTATAAATTATTGTTAATCAGTGTTTTGCAACCGCTGGTATGCGAGATTTTTAATAAATATTGGCACAGGCGTAAAAAATTGGGAAACGTTGATCTAATACATACATCAAAAAAACTATGGTTGATAATCATACATTTCAAATTTCGTATATATTTGCAATATGTGACTTACTTGTTCCATTTCCAGAAAAATTGTTTCAAATTGTGTATTTTTAAAAGTGTATAAAGCCTTCATATAAAAAAGAACGTCCTCCACTGGTGGAGAATTAGGACATACAGATGAGTGTGTGAGTATAAACGTGGTGTTTCGGGGTGGCGGTCGAAAGGCATGTAGTCCCTCTCCTCTTGCGGCACGCCAAAAAAACCCTTCACAACACAGCAATATGTGCCATCAAATTCAAATTTCCTCTGTAAAGTGTCAAGTTTTTTTAAGCCGTACTTGGTAAAAGTTGTAGGAGATTTTTTACAACACTGCACCTGTGTTTTTGTGTCGTTAGCAAGCCAAAACAGTATCATGTTACGCCAGATTTTTTTGCATCATTTAGTGAATTTAACAAATTTGGTGTTAAGATACATAAATACAATAGTTAAGTCGCGATATTTTGAGACATATTTCTTTTAAAACTATTTTATCTAAATTATTGGACATAATTAACTTAATATCGAATAAATTGAGCAATTCCCTTACAAACAATGCTCGTGAATAAAATCTGTTACAACAAGTTTTCGCATTGTTCATTTTGGAGTAGACATCTTTGCAGTATTTTAAATGCTTTATTTATTCTAAACTATTTAAAACTGGTAATCAGTACGTCATGGTAATTTCAAAATTAAATTTCATTGATTTGAAACCTTATAAAAATCATTTCACATCTCTCAACCAGCATAATTTTATTTCTATGAAACACATAAGTTCATATGTATTTAAATACGCCTTACTACAAATTAATATCCATTAATTTCCAAAAAAAATTCTTATTATATATTCTTGGATACAAAAACTGTAACCATTACGAAATTCTAGATGAATTTTTGACTTTTGAAATACATCCTTAAAGAAATGCGCATAGTAAAGCAATGATGTTATTCAGTTTTTGATCGTATTTGTGTATTATATTTCATAATAATTTGATGAATTTCTTCTTATTCGATTTGCTAAAATTAAAATAGTATTTACGTGGTTTAGTGAAATAGAAGAATATTTTTACTGACGTTTCAAAATCACAAAATTTAACTAAACGAAATATTTCGATAAAGTTCTACGGTTAGTATGAAGTTAGTTTTGAATTTCCCAAGCATGTTAGACACGTTGTTTTAATCTGTCAATAGCATGCAAAATCTAATTGCAAGCTTTAAAGGTCTGCACGGGTTGCGATATCACATTATTATTAGCATGGACGGTAATATCAATTCAGCTCGATTTCGGAAAGGGAGATTCTCGTTAACACCCAATCCGTTAAACGCCTGACTGAGTATCATATGCGTGAGAGATGAGCTAGGCTATTCTTTTATGAAAATAAATCAATTTAGATCTAATAAAGGATTATGTTCTTTTCCATTTATTGTAATAAGATTTAATACGAATGTTGTTGTACATCAAGTCGGAATAATCTTTTGGGTTTATTTTGTACGTAATTACGCCACAAAAATTCAATTTTATTTATTATTTGTCGGCCAACTTGTTGTATATTGTATTTTAGTCTAAATTAAGTTTTCAAAACTATATGTTTTAATACATATTATGTACCAGAGTCAGAATAGTTGATTTATTTCTTTTATTGAATTTGGATTTTGTATGTGACTACACACGGTTTAGTGTTAGTTTATCACGCGCAGTAAAAATATGTGTTGCAATAATAAGTATAAAATTACTAAAAAATATCTATTTTAGAGTTGTGATTATCCATCCTAATTTAATAGATTTTTCAAACTTTTTTATAATATGAAGCATATACAAGTTTTACATTGCAATGGTGGTAGTTCTTTCAATTCAAATATGTAAAAAAAGTAATTCAATGCGATGGTTAACTTTAATAAATAAAAATGAATGTATTTTTGAACATGAATACAATGAAAAATAGTATATTTTTGCAATATGTCTGGTAAAATTAAATAAACACTAGCAACATATAAATGCTTGATATCTTTTTCAGTACTATGTACGGTTATAATTATTATTAAATTATAAGTAATGCAAACATTACTTAATCGATGGTTTTATTAATACATTTTTGTACTATGTCCGTTCTGAAAGTAGAGCATATTAATCTCTCGAATGTGAAGACATATCTTGTCAAATTATTTATTTTAAGATAAAATGAAAAAAAATAAAAAAATTAACACGTGCTAATTTTTTTACCTGTAAACCACATATGCGATTTTAGAATTCTACATTTTCGTTTCCCATAGTGTGGTTCTTATTTAAAAAGTATCACTAGCTTAATATATAAAAGATAACGTATGCAGTTGTAGTAAGAGATACCTTCCACCGATTTAAATATCTTTATTCTACGCCCTGGATATCAATAATATAACTAACGTTACAAGAGAACTTTGAAATCACATTTTTTCAATATTAGGAATGAGCAAGACGCTTAAATTCTTTATTACAACTAGTATAGAAATTATCAATGATGATTAATAGTTTGTTACATTTGATTAAATTGAATTTCTACTCTGAATGGTTAGAATTTAATATTAATTTGGAATTATAAATTTGCTTTTTCGATACATGCGACATTTCCGTAGTGATATTATTCTAAGCTAGATTTCTATTTGAATTTATCTATTATCTATATATCCATTTATCTATCTGGATTTTTAAATATTGTATTCAAATTTTGATGTAAATATTTAGTCAATATGAATTTATATATCTTCAAGCTAAATCAAACTCATTCGAATCAATATTTTACAAGTTTTTCCTGTGATACCAGAAATAACATTTGCTACATTATGCCCGTAAATGCATAAAAATGTGATCAGTGTGACAATAAATAAATATTTATTTTATTAAAATCAATGTTATGAATGAACTATAATAATTCAGAGTTTAACATCTAACAGTCATCGGATGGAGCTATTATCATTATAGTCTGCAAGCCAACCAGTGACCATAATGCACTAAACTTTACGATAGAGTGATACTCGTATCAGCCCACAACCCTAATTAAAAATTTATCGGAAAGTCTGCCCCCACACAAAATTACAACAGCGTTTTTTTAACTGGACATTATTATATTTTTTAATTTAAATATTTTAGATAATAGTATATATAATAATACACGAACAAAAATATAAACAGAGTGATAATTTCCCGAATAAACTAAATCACAGGCAAAATTATAAAATATACATGTTTTTAATTTAACAATCTTTTTTACCGTGCTTGTTTCAAGCTAGGAACATATAGACACGCAGATCTTTATAATGTGTACACTTGATTTGTTACGTTTAAATCTATCAACCTACTAAGCATCTATATTTTCATTGGTGAACTAAGAAAAAAACACTTGCAGTTGTGAGACTCGAACCAGCAAGTTTCAATATTAAAGCACGTACATTCAGTAATCGGATACCATAATAACGTGACTTAATATCTCGACTGTGGAAAGGAAAAAATTCATAACCTACACAGATATTTGTTTTACAGAAAACGTCTGTTTTATGATTTTGGGCAAATGTTAAAATATTAAATAGACCCAACCTTAAAAGTGCAGGGAGACTGTAAAAGTGCATTGGTGTTTTATTTAATATTTATCAGATATGATCAATTGATGTGATGGGAGTCCTAGTCACACATTTGACAGGCCACCAATTTTTAGTCTTAAAAGCTAATCTCAGGTACTAATTTGGCATTTTCAACTTACTTCCATTTAAAACAACGTGTATACAACTTTATCGATAAAAAGCTATTTCGAAATAACTGAAAGTGACATTATTTCCCTTTGTACACACACATATGTCTAATACAAATAATATGATTTATATTTTTTATTTATTTAATAATTATACTATTATTACAATCTTAAATGTAAATAATTGTGTATTGTCGTTATTCGTGGAACTATAATATCCGTTTAATTTTCAAATAATCCTAGAAAAAGATGTTTAAGGTAAGAACGTCTACAGTTAAGTTTCTTTTTCTAGTTCAACTTTTAAGCAAGAAGTTTTTTTGCATCTGTTTTTAAAATTATGAATAACATTTTTGTCGTATGAGATAAACTGAATCACTAATTAATTAAAAGTGCGTGATAATTAGATGTGAATTAAAACTAATTCGTTTTTCATTAGCAACCCAATTAACTACTTAATTATTTTAAATAGGCGTTATATTCATACTGTAACAACAAAATATCTTAGTGTTAACTGTTTCGGCGTCTTATACAAACGTAATTAATGTAAAAAAAACACCGAATTTATATTTATGTTCAATCATTTATCAAAATAAATATTCTTTCCTCAACTTCACGTATTTAATGTTGATAAACTTTGATTATCTCTAGTATATAATATTAATCTGTTTATTTATACCCACAATGTGCCTTCATAGAACACATCTAAGTACAAGCTTATATAAAATATTCAATGTTGACATGACAGAGTGTAATAATTATCTTTAATAAAATATTTTGCTTTGTGTGTTTTTTGTGACTTAATCAATCAGATTATACGACCATACTTAATTATTTGTTTTTTCAATTGCGAATACTTTTTTTTAAAACTTTGTCGGGAATCTAAAATTGAAGAAGAAATGGAAAGAGTTGAAGGAAATTTTAAACTTATATCATGTATAGCAATAAATAAACAAGCATGTTTCTGTACTATTTTTTGATGTATAGTTTTTGAATTTTACATATTTTTGTTGTATAATATAATTTAGATGATAATATATGTATTGTTTGAGTAAAATTTGTCATTTTAACTATTATTCGACTTGTAATTGTTCACATCCCAATCAGTGGTTTAATCGGCACACTTTATGAAGGGTACGTAACACAATAAGTTGTTAGGCAAAACGTTGCCAGTTTTATGAGGTGCTTTGTTTAGAAGGGTTGTAAACAGGAGCCTGAATTGTTTGGCGACAAAGCCTGTCAAAGTTGACACAACTTTGGAGTTTCAATCGACTCCGTAACTATGTCAACTTTATGGTTCGATCTATTAACAGAGAATTTTTATTGTGGCTTGTTGTCAGAAATTGATTCATTCATAAGATAATATATTATATTATACTCACAAAAACAACGTTTAAAATTACTCACGCAACCTAAAAATAACAAAATCGACATTATAAGAAAATATTACCAACCATTCTCACAAATATCTTATGAAAATCCATCCTTACGTTTAATTAATAACTGCTGCATTAAAAATTATAAATTGAAAAAACATTTTTATTATATGTAAAAAACATTATATTCGACGATTTTTTCTTATTTTTACTCGATTTTTTAACATCCAAGTGGGTATTATTGTATTTAATAAACAATATTTTTTTATGAAAATAAAAGAATAATTCAGCAAAAGGATGAATATTACAATATTTGTGTAAGAGTATCGTTAAAAATGTATTTAAAAAAAATCATGAAGAGAATTTCTGAACATTTAATCGAATTCAATAAATAATAAAATATTATATCTCTAAAAAATAATTGTGATTCTCCAAAAGCTGAGCATACGTAACTAAACAGTGCGCAAATGCCCACTTTAGATATGGAATACATGTACCTCCACAATGTGAAGAATTTTCGGTTAGCCAATTACTAATATCTTGACAGATTTAGCACTTATTAAATATTTTTAAATCGAGAATTAGTGATTGGCTAATTACCAAGTGGACCCCTAGTCCTGCATATTTGGATTTGAATTGGAGAATGAGCAACTGTGGGAATTGAACCAGCAACCTTTGACCCCAAGCGAACATGCCAACTTCTCGTCAATCGAAAAACCTCAATAAAACATGTAAATTATTAAATGTATACATATTGATCCATTCTGAAACTATATTATCTTTGAAACATATTTTATATTCAATGTAATTCAGTAAAAATAATCATAAAATTGTAGGGAGCTTTTCCTCTTTGTAATTATGTTTGGCTGTTTCCAGAGAATTTAACCTCCAATTACTGTAATTTGTAAAATGTACACAGATTAAATTATTACATAAAAAGGAAAAAAACACACGTGGAAGAAATGATTGCTTTCGCGAAAAAGTAATGTGATATTGATATATAGATTTATGGAAAATATATAATTAATTAAAAAGTTATTATATTTTTTTATAATAACTTCCTTATATACTTTTTGCTTCGTTTACATTCAAAGTATCATTTAGGTACTATGAAAGCTCTAAAAAGGTTGTTAAATTATGCACCATGTCATAAAGTTTTATGACTCCAACTTATCGAGGGGAGATGTTATGAAAGTTGGATATGTTTGCAATTTATAACTTATTAAAATAATGTAGAGTCCATTCTGCCTAATGCACCAGACTCACATTTCAAACATGCCTCGCTAATTACAAATTAGTTTATACAAATATATATGGTTTTGAAAGTTTAAGCAACTGTAGATATTGAAATGGCATGACGTTAATTATTATCAATTCAAAACTTTACGTTGTGTTTCGTAGTTTATACCAAAAGAAATTTGATCAATACATTTATAGTTTATTAATTATATTTATTGTGTTTTAATTATTTAAAAATCATATCAAAACAAAACGCATTTCACATAATTTTTTTGACGTACTTAAAAAAAATTAATTTATTAAGGAAGATAGAATTCAAGCTTTATTACCGGGTTTGCCTCGGATATAAACAAATTCACTCTTTTTCAAATTATTTTTATTCATCTTGTTTTTAAAAAAATATTTCAATACTTTATAAACCATTTTTAGTCTCGTTTTGATTATCGTTGATGATGTTAAATATTTAAAGAAAAACAGATGTCTTAGAGATAGCAGTAAAAATTAACCATATTCTTACTTTTTATATTCTCGCAACTTTCTAAATCATCATCCATCCTCCAGTTTTGTTTACTCTGACTTTATGGTCTCCTTTCTTTTATATTAGTACCATAATAATTCGTTACTATTAATTACATATTATTTATTCTAGGTATAAAACTATGAATACTAAATAATTCGTATGGATTATTTTGATTCTGGGGAATAAGTTTGCACCACGCAATACAATCTACCGCCACATACACTTGCTGATATCGAAACTCAATTGTCGACAATACAACTCGTTGATTTGTTTAATATTCATGTGTATATTAATAAATACACTATATTTATCTGAAATACGTATGTGGCTACATATAATTATAACCAGTATCACAACATGCAATTGAGTCTAGCTATTGAAGGGTTGTCAAAAACCGTTGTCGTTTTCAATAATAAATTTATGCTCCGGTCGTAGAGTAGGGCGGGAATAAGTCCTGTCAAAACTCACCCCTTTTCCCGCGTGAATTACAAGCAGGGTTGCCACCTCTTATTCCGAGTAATTATTTTGCAAAGCCTGTCTGACAGCGAAATTAAATTTAGCAAATTGCCGCTCTTGGAAATCATATCGCTATTGTTGTAGCGGCAAAAAACGTATCGTATTCTTTAGCATTGTTTTATTTTTCCGGTGCAATTTGTTCAATAACAAGCTTAAATAATAGACATATTATTTTGCTTGCTGGGACCGTTAATAAATTATTTGATCAAACATCTCTTAATTTAAATTTTGCATTCAATTCTTACAAGATCAAATACTTATTTAAGAAAATTAATTCCATTTCTTTTTCAATACAATCTTTCTTGACAATACTTTAACGATTTAATCAAACCATATTTCGTTATGTTAATGAGATATTTTTTTATGTCAAAAAGAATATTACCATATCTATCAAATCTACTTTCTGAGATAAAACTCTTGTTGATCGTTCAATTGGAAGTAATTAAGCAAAGGAAATCAAAGCCACATAGTAACAAACAAAAGAAAAACGCGATTAAAATTTTAAAGAAACGAATTAATATTTAGTATGAATTTTATATTATCAAGACTGTAATATGAATTGTGAGTGCTAGTTAAAAAATTGACCGTTTTGTGTTAAAATTTTTATTAATATTATATTAGTATTTGACTATAAAATCTTGAAATTGATTATATTTATTGTGTTTTTGTTTATAAATACAAAAATATATCGATAAAATACAATACAACACTTTATACGTAACTTATTTTAAAATGTTTGAAAGTGGCATTATGATAATTAATATTTTCGACTGATGGTGCTTGATGGAAATTGATTTTAAATTCT
>JAGVSQ010000283.1:0-44745 GCA_022683975.1 Rhyacophila evoluta
CTGCACTATCTTTTATTTAAATGGGTCAACCCATTTACCAGATGGAAGGACAAAAACGTTTTACGGCCGGATAATGTTCCCATTATCATAATCCGTAACGAAATAATCAATAAAGTTCACAATGCTTTGACTTCGCCTCCAGAGTTTTGTCTTCTTTTATTCGGAAAAATTATTGCGCTTACGTTTTTGGTCAATATTTGGTCGGCTGATAATTGAATCACCGATGTCGTTTTAGCTCTTCCAGATATCTTTGTGAGTTTTAACGCTACGTTTTCATTTGGTTTGTTCAAACAATATACTAAACACAATTAACTTTTCAAGATGGCGTTGTATTATCTTTTATCTTTAATTAAAATTTAATATTATACACACATTACAGATATTAACAATAGTAAATAAAGTCATTGATAAATATCGGCTTTGCACGGGATAGATTAATTTTTTTTCTTTATGAATCAAAAAAAATTAAATCTAACCTATTTTTACAATCGGCCTCTCCGGTAGCGTAGACGTTAGCGAGCATACCTAGCCTGCCTAGAAATGCGGGTTCAATTCCCACATCTGTTGAATTTCTAAAAATCCAAAAATACAGGGTTGAGCAATTGTATGACAAACAACTTTTGTAAAAAATAGCCTGTCAAGACATCTTCATATTGCAAAGATCGATATACTCCACTTTCAGAGTGAATATCTTACACTGTGCAGATTCATACGCTCTATTTTAGAAGCAAACATGGTATATAAAATAAAAATAAATGCAAACTTATTGCAATACTCAGCTGACAACAACTTGTAGCAAATAAGTAATAAATTTCTCTGATTCTTAACGTCGCTTCTGAAAAATTTTAAAATTGGAATTTTTATTCTAAAAGTTGATCTAGAAATATGAGTCTGCAAAATATATTATATCAAAATGTCATATCGTTGCTGTTTACTGTTTAGGAAAATTACTTGTGACTTTCTGTACAATCTAACAAATAATAATATGACCAAGAACGGGTGAATGAAAAAATTATAGAGATTTTTCCATCGACTATTGGCATTCAAAATGTTTTTTCAGTTTTACTTATTGACGTCAGATATTAAGATGATCAATTTCTTTATTTTAAAATTAGTATTAATCGTTTATTTTTCCTTTTGTCTACTTGCAAAGTTACCTCTCTAAAAAGCTTAAAATGTAGGTAATTTATCGATTTAGTTAATGTAGTTTGATTTTAAAATCGCTTAATACAAAAATCACGCTGTGTATATGGCAATTTTTAAATTTTCTAAAGTTATATGTTCATATAGGTAGATTTTTTTTGTGTTTCAGTATTTTCACACATAAATTATTGAACTTTATGATCAATTGCATAAATATATATTCTTTTATATGTAACGCGTTTGTGTATACAATATGTTAAAAGTGAATACCAATTATTTAGCACATGGAAAATTCTGTATAGATAAAAATATGATATATAGGAGTAAAAAGCACTGCGGCAACGTATTATCGCCGTAAAAATATAATTTTGTTTATTTTTGGTAGGAAGTGATATTGTTCGCTCTATTGAGCTTGGAGCTATATATAAAATTTATAAATTCGATACTGCCGCATATTTTATACACACACCATACAAAACGTGCATTAATGCTTATTTGTAAAGCCATAACATTTCAAAAACATGTATAGGATTTCAGTAACTTAAATGTTAAATATTTTTTATATTAGTAAATCGTATACTATAGTATATTCGTATATTCGTATATTTTATATAAATCATTCTATATTACTAAGTCTTCACATTGCGGAGATCCATATACTCCTCTTTCGTAGTGGATATCTTTACATTGTGTAGATTTATATGCTCCAAGTTGAGAGCGAGGGTGGGATAAAAAAAAAATAATACTACATAATAAAGAAGTTAAAAATCATATAATAGTATACACATAATAACGATATTATGTAAGCATTTATTGTAATTTATCTATTGAATATTTAATGATAACTTTTAGAGAAAAAAACTCATTAGTCTGCGAGAGGTATTTTTTTACCAATAGCAATAGGTTGGTCAATAGTATATTAACAAAAAAAAAATCAGAATTCGATAATGATTTTTTTTTTGTGAAATTTGATCGCACAATTCAGCATACTTCATTGAGTTCATGGTATAAACGCAATTATATAAACGTATTTAATATATTTTACATAGAAATGAGATCAAACTGAAAATATTACATATCTAAAATAAATCAGCACGTAAGCTGTCAGTTTAATATACTAAATTTCTAACAATTATAACGAAATTGTATTTTTTTCTTTTTTAAGCTAAAAAAACGTAATCATAATATTCTGCAGGTGAAGGAATACTTGTTTCATCAATATTATTGTAATCATACTAAATCAGAGGAGATATGGTAATTGCATATTGATAGCAGCGAAAAAACTTGCGTCAGGTTTATCGAAATTTAGAGGGCCATTTTCATTGAAAAACCTATAAACTTTAACATGGAGCGCCATTTGATACCCTTTTTGGGAAGGGTGATATACTAGCGCAGCTTTTAGAGAATGTATTAGCATTTTCAGTATAACACTCATGTTACTTATTTTATAACATCAATTATATACGGTTTCATATTTACGGATATATTATAATCAGCAAAGTGTGAAAAATAATATTTGGAATGATTTTATATAGCTTTCATATAGATATAGCATTTAGAATATGCTTAAGATTTTTATTTCTAAACATTCATACTCTATACTGAACTATATTTATCATAAATATATCGCTACAAGAAAAATTTCTTAACTTTCAATACAGCGAAATTTTAATTTTAATTTTTTTTAAAAAAATTCTATCATAAATACATACATAAAATAATACATTCCTTTATTTATATATTATAAATGGTTTAGATTTACAATTTTATAAAATTATCAAAACAATTATGTTTATTTATGTAAAATGTCTCCCCGGTAGCGTAGTTGGTAGCGTGCGTGACTAGCAATCCGAGGAATGCGGGTTTGAATTCTCATCCATCGGATTTAAAAAAAAATCGAAAATGCAGGACTAAATGGCGATTGGGTTGAGTAATTGTCTGGCAAACAATTCTCGTAAAAAATAATCTGTTAAGGCATCTTCACATTGCGGAGATCAATATACTCCTCTTTCGGAGTGGATATCTTCACAATATGTAGATCCATATGCTCCACGTTGGTAGCGAACATGATATATAAAAAAAAAAATGCCCGACAATATCTATTTACCAATAAAATTTAAGGAGTTTTTTCATCTAATATTAAAAACAAGATCACTAAAAACTAACAATGAAATCAATAGAATAACATAGTAATATACCATAATCTATACACACATACATAATATTTTAGCCGGTATCGTTTCAATTACGCTTAAAAACTAAGACATATGATATTTTTATACTTCAATAGTAAATTTATAAAATGTTCTTAATATTAATAATAACGGATTTAGGATCAAATGAATCCAACCAGCATTTGAACAACTAATGGAAATAATTTATTTCTATCTGATAAGAGATATACGAGTATACATATATAAAATGTAAGAATATATAAATAATGATTTTACAAATATAATATATAAATTTAATGATCAACAATATTGACAAAAAATCTTCGCTAGCCCACTGATTAAGTCAGGTAAGATCACTCACATTTTGAATGATTTATAGTTAGTTAGACTACAGAAAAAATGTTGAAAAATATAATAACGAGATTTTAAGACACATTTTTTCATTATCATTAAAATTTTGCGTACTTGATATATAAAAGTATTATTCTATATAATTTTCTCGGTACTTCCGAGGCCTTTTTGTATCTTATACTGACTAAATAAAATGTTTACTCCCATCAAAGTCAAAATAATCTTGTTCCACGAGGGATAGGCGCACAAACAAAATATTTCCTTAGTGCTGTCAAAAGCATCGGAAGGTTGTCTTAATAACAGCCAGAGTGAAATTTACTGCGGAAACTTTTTATGAATACGATGATAATGACGAGGAAAAACAGTTTTGATTGGTTTTTTTACGGCTTTTTTATCGAACTGTTTTTATTAGACGTGTATAATGGAATCAAACAAAGAAGAGAGAATCGAGAATAGATTCTTATAAAGGAGGCATAAATTTGCATATACTACACAATGAAGTCAATTTTTCATTTTCCATATATCGTTTATAAAACTTTTATAAGAATTGAAATTTATAATTCAGTTTTATTTTCAAAAGATTACGAATTTCGTTAAAAAATTAACACGTAGAAAAAAGAAATCAACCTTAATAATTACTAAAATAATCTCACAGTATAAACAATGTTTGAATTAAATTTATCTAAATAGTATTTTTCTAAAATATGTACATTTAATTTATGTATTATGTAATGAATAAATATTGTATGGTCAATTACTCCTAAATTAAAATTGTATTTAAGTGTTTGAGGATATTGGTATAGATCGCCATATTTTGATGGTATTGATTTTTAATAATGAGAAATAAACTACCAATATAAAAAATATTATACTTTTTAGTAATTGGTAATATTTGTCTTTTTATGAATTATTTTACTGAACACAGTCGTCTCAAATATTTAATGACAGTCCCGTAATAACGAGCACAATTTCTAATGCTAGGATACGTCCCGGCAATGCAAACATTCAACTCCAAAAGCATACTCGAGCTATTAACCATAAAACCTGATAAGGTACTTAAGCTCGCAGCAAAACTAACGAGCAAACAAGTAAGTGTATCAACTGGAAAACTTGTCTAATACGAAGGAATCTCGACGGGGTTGTTGCGATTCGTCCGCGCAAGGGTCGACCCTAGTATTTTGCGTCGTAGAGGTAGGTAATTGGATTATGTGCCCAATCTCGGCAGTGTCACCTTAGAATGATCACAAGCCAAGCTTTTGTTCGGCTATCCCACCCGGAATAACTTTTGGACGATGCTGCCTCATGTGGTTGTGCGTAAGCGCTAATTCGCGGGCTTACGATAACTTTATTAATGCCAATTACTGTCAATCCTTGATCAAACCTGCGGTTTAACATTTACTGAGCTTAGGAAAGCAAAAACATGTAGAAAATTATATAAATACGTACATATTTACAATATTTCTACAAGTATTTTAATCCCGATAGCGTAGAAGTTAGCATGCGCACCTTGCATCCGGGGAATATGGGTTTGACTCTCACATCTGCTGGATTAAAAATAGAAACCAAAGATGCAGGCTAGATGTTCGTTATTGTTTATTCTTTAATATTTTGTTATCAATATAATAATAAATATGTAATATATCACTACTTAACGTTTAATTTTACTGGTCTTAAAATGTTAATAGTTATTTGAGTATTACCATCAGTTTGAAAAAAAAGTTTGGGAAACCCTGAGTTAGACATATAATTTGCCTAAAATAACTTTTATAGATTGTCCTACTGTTGAATTGGTGTAGCTATACATGGAATATATCATATCAATATTTTTACATTATTAATATAGACATTTACTTTAAAAATAGTTATTGGTTCTATTTTATGACAAGTTCTAAATTCTAGATATAAATTACTTATTTCAGTAGACGCCATTATAGGATTATCACATATATTGTGTGAAGTCTTTGTTCATTTATCACAATCCATGTTGATGAATTGAATAGAGATTTGTATTATTATGAATTATAATACGGTAAGTAGTGATTTTCGAATGTTATTTGTATATATTAAAAATATAACGTATATTTTGAGCACAAACTACATGAGAAGAACATCATTTATCAATATTGAACAACGTCTTGCACGTGTAATTCGTGGGACGCCAGTTTTGAGCTCTAAATTATATTGTAATATAATATTTCATCAGTCGATGATTCCATTTATATTTCAAAAATAATTTCCATGTAAAAATTTTTGTCCATAACTTTATTTATTTGTTAAGTAAAACATATTTTAAATAATATTTCAAATTATTGCCTTTTAAAACTTTTGTAAAATTTTTCAAATGTTCTACTAAAAGTTTATTTCATTTTAGAAGGTTAATTATTTTCTACAAATAAAAATATTTTATTCCATCAAAAGGGATGAATTTGTGAAAAATTTGTTTCTTGAGAAACAAAAATTTATTTATTCAAAAGAATTTTAAAGCTTTCAAAATTATGATACCGACATAAATATCTTAAAAAAGTTTGGATTTATAATGAATGATAAAGTAAATGATTTAAAATTCACTTTCTCAGCATTTTAATAGAATGAAACATCACACGTATAAATAGTAAAACTTCTAAATTCAATTAATGATATATTTCTTAGGAACCACCCTCTCAGTACTATTTTTTTTAAATATACTGCTTACAACATACAGTCTCTTTTGGTTTGCACGTTATTTAAAATTTAAATAAAATATTGTTTTGAATTTATCATCTTTATGATTTTATTATCAAAGCAAAAATTTAAAGCCTTCGCTCCCTGAAGGTACTCGTAAATATCAATATGAGAAACGGTTATCAGTCAATTGCTCAACCTATTAAAAACCAAAGTCATGGAGTGATATTTATTGACAACCTATGTAGCATTGACATCAAACTTATAATTCTTTCATTGAGTTATCCACTCAATCAAGGCAGACGATATTTATAAAAATAAACCAGATGTCGTGTTGATTAATAATATAAATATTTTTTATTTTTTTATGTCAAATATTTGAATTCGAATAATTTACCGATTCTTTCTGTTTGAGAAATTATTATTCATACCGTATATCAAAGAATAAATTTATTTTTGTTCGAGAGTTTTAATTACTTTATCCGGTTTCTGTTTTTAAATGATTCACGTTTTGGTTGAGTGAATAATAAATCTTTATTGACTTTTTAATACCAACAAGAGAGAAGTCTCATATACCCACTTTGATACTTTATACCCAGACTTCAAATGTATGTTATTAATTAACTAAACAAACACAACCTAACAAGAAATTGTACGCAGTTAAATAAACAAAAGGCTGGGCTCTCTAAAAGGAACGATTAATTTCCACAATTGTCAGTGTCCTTTTCAAATATTATTCTGCAATGAATTGAAGTAGCAAGGAAATAAAAATAATATTTTTTTTTCACAAAGGAAGTCCGTATATTTTAGTCCTCACAAAACACGCTTATAACCGAGTCTGGATCCGAATTTATATGTCAACATTTATGTTTACGCCCAAAGCTTATCCTTCATTCACCAATACTTTACGTACACTTTTATCATATATATAGTAATAATATATTAATATTAAGGTACACTGGAATCCTGGTATTGTTTGAGTAAATATTGGTCAAAGATATTTTTTTTATATTTGTTATACAAAAATAATTGAAAGATATTATGTTTTATTCCAGAATATTTTACAAAACTTTATTTTAAATATAACATAGTGTGTTCATAAAAACGGTGGAATGGAGAGTGTTAGTATTTTTTACTGTTAATATAAGATAAAAAAATATATGTGAATTAAATAATATATCAAAGATCATTTTGAGAATCCATAGGCAAAGATTGCTAATAATACCAGAGAATCACATGTACATGTCTGTCAAAGTTGCTTCAATGTAAGATCTATAAGATTCATATAAAGATTGTTTTAAAAATAACATTGTTCTGCTAAATAAGAAGTAATGGGTCTATTTTTCGCCGTCGGAAATGTGAGTTATGTTGACAATAACGTCCAAGCTAGTTGTTATTATAAGGGGTTATGTACTATTCATTACAATCATATTTAGTTTTGGTTTAAACATATGATTCCACACACGTATGATAAGAAAATACCAGGTAATAGTGTATCTTTGTTTAACCATGATAATAAAGAATTTACGTGAGAAAATAAAAAGAGAACCCTCATTTTATTGAAATCCTAGTACTGCTAGTAACTTGGAAAGTACCTAGAATGTTACCATTCAAGAAAACCAGTCCAAACAAAACTCTCAGTGATTGTGGGTACGATACCAAAAAGGGTCCAATTTTCTAAGAGCTTTCCTTCATCTCTGCAACTTACAAACATTTTCTTGACGTATTTTTCGTTTTCCGTTAGTTTATCTGACTGGTTGATTTAAGATAAGAGTTTTTTATAGAAGACTTTTATCGCAATAGTGAAAATCGATATCAAAAATTTGTATACCCGTGCTAAATAATCGATATCTTATTTATAAAGTCCCTAATATCATTTTACATACTGCATAATTTGAAGTAGCATTGAAATATATAAAATAAATAATATTTTTTCAATAACAACTTGATCCAAAAATACACAAAATTAACTATTCGAAATCCTTTAATATGTATTTCAGTGTGAAACAACATTCATTTATACTCATATGTAATTATTTATATCATCTTAGCTATGCTTATTTCCTGATAAACTCTTATTACTTCCGCTTTTCGTTTTATTTTCGGCTATTTTTTACCTTTTTTTTGTACCATGTTCGCTCCCGACGTGGAGCATATGGATCTACACATTGTGAATGTATCCACTCCGAAAGAGGAGTATATGGATCTTCGCAATGTGAAGACAACTTGACAGATTTTTACCTTAGCTTATGAATATTTTACATATAAATATATAATTATTTTGTTGCTTATATTTATATGTGCTTTTAAGTTATATGTGTGTATGTATAAATATGTTTAACACTTTATACGTAGCCATGACATAGCATGTTATATTATATATCATCACACAATAAAGTAGGTTTAGCTATCTTTTTTGGGATCGGAGTGTTTATATAACAAAATACTTGAATCCTACCGATTGGTGACGGGAAAGTTGTTTAGAGATGGATAAAATACGAAACAATATTAAACTCAATCAATATATAAATTATGATTGTGCTGCTTAAGTATGAAAACGATCTTATATATATATATATATAACTTCAATGACTCGAAAATCGTTATTAGCGCTGATTCGCTGAATTTCGATCAAAATTTTTCATTGAATTAATTTTGTTTACCTTTTAAATTTTATGGAAATATATTTTAAAATAAATAACTACTATCGTGAGAAAAAAATCAACAAAATTTTTTACACTTTTTATACAATAATAAAATCTTTTCATATTTATGATATTGTATTTACAATAATGCATGGAAAAATAATTTAACTATTTTGTTGATGAATGTGTTCACACATTTTTTTAAAACTATTTCCATAATATTGCTTGACTTTTTCTAAAAAAATTAAAATCAAATATTTGGTGCTTAATATACTTTTGTTTACAATATTTACGTAATACCTTTATTCAAATGAATACTCTATCATTTTTTTATGGGAAACTGTATTAATTGAATAAACGTAACCAAAATCCAATGCTAATATCACATCTTCTGACATAATTTCCCACGGTTCACGCTTTGTTTATGCAATCGGAGTCCAATTTCAGAACCATGATAGCAAATTCACGCTAAAGATCATATGTACGCAAGCTTTCTGAGTACAAAGCTACGCCCGTTGAGCATGAATAGCTTAAAGCTCTTCTGAGCTGTGATGGCGAAATTATTCTGTAGAACTGACATGTGACGGACAGTGGCGGATTAGCCCGTAGGCACATGCGGAGCTTGTTTAAAAGCCTCAAACGTACAAGGGTCTTAAAATCTACTGGAACTTGAAAAAATATACACATATTAGAAATAAATTATTGGATAATATATGTTATTTCAAAATATATTTCACGCGATTTAAATATCAATTTATGAGTATTTCAATTTGAAATAAGTTATATAAAAAATAATGGACGAAAATACTTGTTTTTTTGCATACATTTTTTTAAAGAAATATATGAGAACACGCTTTGTTGTCTGAATATCTTTAAGGATACTCAGTTAATTGGTGGATTAAAATGAAAAACAAGTTACAATATTTTTACTGAGCGCTATGCTGAATAAATCTTATGATAATTAAAAAATACTTACTATTATCGACCACGAAACAGGGACTATCTGAAAATTTAAGAATAATAAATTAATTTTTTAATTGATGTCCCAAAATTACAGTAGCTTTTTTGTATTTTCACTTTACCAGTACACAATACTGTGTGTATCTGGGGCCACCGATCGGTAAAATCCGTCACTGAATAAGAGAGATGAAGCATGCAAGGGATATGAGAACCTGCCCAATGCATTAAATGAGCGAGCAGTGGATCCGCTTCCGGTGAAATACTTTTCATCCAACGTGTTCAGTCATAAAAGAGAAGACCTGTATGTAAAGCCAAACGCTAGTTTTAAATATTCAATTATAAATTCTATCTTAGAGAACTAAATGCATTTTAATAAAAATAAAGTAAATATTGAAACAAAGTATTAAGCAGATAAACATTATTTAACTGGTTTTATAGAAAAGTCAGTATTTCCGTAATTTAAACATATTCGTTATATAAAATTATAAAGTAGGTTAGCAATTGCCTTTTTAATTGGGTATAAATTATAAGTTCAGCACAATTTTTTTTAATTACCAAACTTTATTTGTTTTTATTTTAATAAAAAAAGTAGAATGTTCCGATATTGAAACCTAAAATTGAATTTGAAGACATTTAAGATAAAAATATTTATTGTAAAAAAATTTGTTATAATTTGATATAACTGATCAAAACATTAATATTTTCTGAGCTCTATAAGAATTTTGTAAATATTCTACCAAAATCGTTAAACTTTTTTGTGCATTTAATACAATAAACTGTTTCAATTTTGCGTGAATGGTTGCAGAAAAAGAAAGTTTTATATTTTTTCAATTTCATCACAATTTTACAAAAGACGCCATGTTATATTTTATAACGATGTAGTTTTTATATTAAATATTACAGTATTCGATCTTGAAAATTGCAAGAGCTCTGTTTATTTTTAGATATTTGAAAGGTTACCATTTATTTTTGATTTATTTATGAAACGTTATCACGTAAAAATATTCTTTGCTCAGCCTAAAAAAATATGTAATTATAAAACTGTATTTGATCTGTGATCATCGGGTAACTTTTCAGTAATTGGCCACTCAATAGTGACTGGACACTTGACAGCAAAAAATATAGACATTTATAATCTTTAATTGTGATTTTCTGTATTAAATATTGTGGTAGATCTTTAGCATATACAGTTACGAATAATATCTAATAACGAAAAAATACAGTCAAGGATTGTAAATATCCATATGTTATGTTTTACTGCAAGTGGCCAATCACTAGGTAGTTTACCCTACATGAATACTAGATTTGGCAATGTCCTTTTAAACATGAGTTGAAGTGTATTTATTGTATTGTATTTAAATATCTACACACCAATTTAGTGTAATTAGCTTAAAAATTATATATTTTTTAAAAATAGATATATTATATTAAACACGATTTAGAGTATTGATTTTGATTTGTTGAAAAAAGAATCATATTCAACATTTTTACCTAATTTATTCCAACTTTTTGAAGAAATTCAAAGTTAGAAATATATACTTCCCAAGAGAAAAGAAATGTAATATTTTCCTGTCAGCCTATTTCGGCGAGTTTCTTTTAGAAAAAAATACATAAAAACCTTTTTTGTATGCTATTTTCACATGAAAAGATTTTTCCAAAAAATATAAAGCGACATTTAACTAATAATCATATGATATTAAATTCAAAGTGGAAGCTATTGAAATATTCAAAAATTGTAGCATATAATAACCTACTTTAAATTTGTTAAATCAGTTGCTCAATAGTATAACTAATTTATTCTACTACTTATCTTTGATAAAATGCTATGATATATGGAAAAAAATATTTTGAAATTTATTTCAATATACTCGTACAATAGTTAATAAAATTTCCTTTTGAATAAGTACTAGATTCATTCCAAAAATAATTCATTTTTCTTCACATCTATTTATATTAATGTTAATTATTTCAATTTTTAAAAGTATTTTCGTGTAAACTTTTAATATTCACGATATTATTTAATGGAATTTCATCATATTGCTTAACTTCGATTGCAAATTGCAAATTAATATGATTATTTCAATTAGTCCGATGCTTATTTCCCCACTGGAATTAGAGTATCATTCAGGTATTTGATCAGATGTGAATGACCATTAGATACTGTGTTTCGTTTAGATGCATATTTGCTTTGGTATAGAGACTATTTGTCGAAGCTCTCATCCTTTCCCTCCTTCTCTCGCTATTTATACACACACACATATATATTGTTGATTGAATATTTGCAAAGAACAATAGTTCGACAATAACAGTTCAACAACAAAATGAATTATTAATAATAGAGATTATAATTTAACAACCGTAACATCTTTCATTGGGCGGTAATCTTTAATTAATAGTAAATAAATGCAATAATATATAGTAAAAAAGTATATAACATTAATATGTAACATATTTCAAAACAACTTTTATATTTAATAATTAACATTCACAGCACGGCATAAAACCGCCAATAGTAAAGGAATCAGAAAAAAAGAGCAAAGAAATCACATCAATAAAAAGTACTTGGAGATTCTTCACCATGTCTGTGTTTGTCTAACAAAATCCCTGTCACAAACTTATGTGAAACTTTTTTCACTAACAGTGAGTGAGTCAAAAACATTCTAGATAATATATTAGATTTTCTAAGCCTACGTTAAGCTAAAAAGGATACCTTATATTGTTTCAACTTTGATGGATAAAGAAAGGCTTTACTATTAAATTTAATATTTTGCAATACACTAACACAATATCACACGATTTTAATGATGTCTTTACCGTTTTTAATCTGTTTTTTTACTTTGTAAAAATAAAATCAGTCATATAATAATTATTCTTACTTATATAGGAAGGCTTTTACGGGAAGAAATAAATGGGAAAGCATGAAAATCACTCACGTGCAGAAACCAATTGAAATTTACATACGTAGAAAGCTCCTTACTTTTGACTAATAATGCTACTTTATTATTTTCTTGAAGGCATATGAGTATTATGCAAATACTAAGCTTTTAAAAGCTAAATTATTATTAAAATAGCAACATTTCTGTATACCTATTCCTTAAATAAATATTTTTTTACTCTGGTATATTACATAATTATTAGAAAAAGAAATGTGAATCTTCTCAGTTTGAGTAAGTTTTTAAGAAATCGCCATTTTTACTTAAGGCATAAAAACCAGTATTGTACAGTGTCGTAGATGACTATTGTATAATAATAATAAATAACCGTATATATACAAAACTATTGATTGATTAAAAAATTAAAAACCCATTCCAAACAAATCGTTTTGTACCTTTGAATGTTTAAGAAAAAAAGGCATTGGGATCATTAGTAATAACCATGATTGACGAAAATGATTAGAGATTTTAAGAGAAGAGTTCTGCAAAGTGGATTAACTTTTACTAATTATGAATTCATATGATTAAAAAATATAAGATAATAAAACCTGTGTATTTATATAAAAAAAACACCCATTAACAAAGTTAAGTGTGCGCACGTAGGAGCTGGAGGTTACAAATTGCTGTTTATTTAAAAAATTCAAAAATGCAGGACTCGGCTGCCTATGTATAAAAAGTTGGACAGTACTTGATTCTCGTAAAACAAATTATCAGCGTAAAATTCACAATATTTACATATTTTTATTCTGGAATAGTCATCTTCACTTGAGTTCCATTTCCTTCACTTTCAGAGCAATTGTGGTACAATAAAGATTTAAAAAATCAACGAGAAGAAAATTGATTTCATGATGTTTACGTTGCTATTAAAAATATATACACTCCATTATCGCACGCATGACAGAATTTTCTGCGAGCCTTGAGGCCCATTGTTAACACGCAGTAACACGGTAATAATAATTCGTCGGCAAATTTGCGTTGAAAAAACACTGGTCCAGCGACATAAAGAAACCGCAAATTTACGGCACTCAAAATTGTTAGCTGAAAAATGAACAACTGTCCACTAGTGGGTTGCCTGTTAAATTAATATTTCGTGTTTTATATGAAACCGTCTACAGTATTTTTTATTTCATATCTGTATCATATTTCAAGTGCTGCAAGAGCGTGAACAATGTAACGTTGGTTTTGTTAGATACTAATTAAATTCGTATAAAAGTCTATCGATTGAATTGTGCTATTTTTAAAATAAGATTCATAGTATGGATTTTTTTACATTCTGTTTTTCTATTGATGTTTAAAAAATGAAAACCCACTATCGTTTGATAATCTTATCTAACCTGGCGAAGAATAAATGATTATTTTTAACATTTTTGACAACAATCTTTGGTTAGAAAATGGAAGGAATCAACTTACTAATACTCGATACTACTAATACACGAAAGGCTACCACAATCTAGGCTCTACGTTCTTACTCCTTAAACGTGTAGGTTTATCAGCTTCTCCTATTAAACCTACCGATAATCTTCTATAAGAGAAGTTTGTTTGCCTTTTGATAATAGTTTAGAGTAAAGGATTTACAAATAACTGTTGTTTGGTTTACTTATTAAAATATCTTAAAATTACCCTAAAAGATGAATATATGCCTAGTAAAAATATTAAAGCAAACATTAATATAATGGGTTGCTACGATTTTCATTGTTTCATTTGCTTTAAGAATGGTCGAAAATATCGAAGGTTATACAATATTACAGTTTCTATAAAAGTGCACGAAACGGTATAATCTCAACAAATTGATCATTAAAGTAAAAATAAAAACAAAACTATACTAAGAAAAGGGAAAAAATGCCATTATTTGGTACTATTTGGTAAGAGTTATGACCGTAGTGGCACCTTAGGAGCAATTTAATTGATATGTTTTTCACAGTTAACTGTAACACATACCGCAAAGAAAAGCTTAAGTATTTCAAGTATAAATGAGAATTCATTCATTATTGGTATACTTTTTCGTCGTTTTAATAAGTAAATGTAATTATTTTACGTAAAAAGTTTTGCAGACACGTGATACGTATAACGTTTACGCGAAGAAGAAAATGCCAATTATTTTTGAGTTAAAAAAAACACTTCGATTTCAAAAAAATATACTGCAATTTATCTGAGGAAAGACGTGAGTTTTATGCCTCCCTCGGGATTAAGCCTCTGGCGGTAAGAAGCGCATGGCATCTGGCTTCGGCGCCAAAGTATTACGAATGAAGAGATTTCTAGTGAAGCTATATACCTATATAGACCGATAATATTTATTTGGCCATTCCAATAAGACAAATGACTGAGCACATATACAAGAGGTATAGTTATTTGAAAATTTAAAAACGATTTAGCAGACGTAATTGATGATATTAGATTTTCAAATTTGAGAAATATATATTTATATTTATGCTTTCAATGGAGATTAATAATTGAAATCAACATAAGATCAAGCTTTTTTCAAGATTATTTGAAAAACAAAAAAAAAAAATTTTTTTACACTTTCTAAACTAGTAGCTGTGTCAAAAGGGAGAGCGTCGCTATAAAATCAATATTTTATCATAAAAAAATATACCAGGCAACAACTTAACTATTGAATTAATTTCAAGTAATAATAATAATAATAATGTCGTAAAATCATCTATTCTGTTATTATAAAGGTATTAATTACATCCTGAATGTACGAAATCGCTGCAAAAGTTCTCATTTTTTTTTTAAATTTTTACTCAACATAATAATTCAAACCGATTAATTAGTAACTATGTCTCCACGGTAACACGGGAGCGTTTCAATATTTTTCACGTTTTTCATTTTTTTCAAATTTGAGAATGGAAACCTGGTCTAAATAATCCAGAGTGGATATCTTCATGCGATAGAGATTTATATGTTCCACTTTCAGACTGGATTTCTTGATACAAAAAAAAATTATGTAATGTAGTATTGTACTGAAATAAATTTTACAGATACTTAAATGACGATAAATAATTCCACAATTCATTCAAAATATTAACCGCATACATATTTTTGCATATTTTATAACTAATAACTTAATTATAAGTGGATTTCATCATCTTCTACAGGCAACATAGAAACTAGCTTGAAAAGTGTTCATTATTTAGTTTAATTATTATTTACCATTGATAGCATACAGCTATATGCTGAGTTTATTACAACAAAACAGACATAGGCCGAATCTGAACATACAAACTTAAATCCTTCGATAAACAATAGTACATGATAATAATTGAATCGAATTAATCATTTAGATAATCTTGATGCTTAACCACATTAAAGGGTAGCCAAGCTTTGTAATAGTCTTCTAAGCCTTGCCTATGTTAGTGTGCCTAGCGTCGAATGAATTTATCAGTAGACCACATATGCCTTAATTTTAACCTTTATATGACTCTATAACCTTTGAAAAATAATTTATCAAGTCTAATAAATAATTCTATTTGAACGTAAATTAATCTCGTTGCTTTAAAAAATACGCCCTTTGTTATATATTCATTGTTTTAAATACCATTGTGTCTCTTTTGTGCTTTTTTTTTTCATTTGACATCAATAGAAGCTCGTTGGGTTTATTGTATTTTTAAGTATTGACTCTTTTTTTCTATACTACCCACATACGATTTTGTGTTTTTGTAAAGACAACAAAAAGCTATTTGAAGTAAAAATCAATTATTAACATACATTTCACATACAATACGATTACAATGAAAGCATATTCAACATGTTATTCATATTTATTATTCTTCTTTACCAAAATTTCTAACTCATTGTACTATTCGAAACAAAATATCAATAAAAAAAATGATTTTCTAATGTATGAAAACTTAGTAGTCCAGTTACATCATATAGCTTCAAAATCTATGACTAGCCAATCAATCACTGTAAATAAAACAATGGAGGTGAATTTTATACCAAAAACTACACAAATACTGAAAGAGCAAATTAAAAACTAATCTGAATAGGAATAATTGAGTAGCAATGTATAATATATGGGGATATATTTTGCAGTGATATATAAATACATAGACATAGACAATCTCAAGAACATAGAATTAACTATTTTCATTCATCATTCTGAAAATTCACACCAAACTCGTTCGTGTTCTATTGATGCACAGGCACGATCAAAAGAACATGTACGAACCAATTGTGTTCGAGTCACGCCATTTTGCTACGGTAACCTATTATAATGCAAACGAATATAAAGGAATCCAAAGTAGTGGTTTTTGTTCTCTCCATGCAGTGTGTTTAATGAGATTGTTCGCAGATAAAAGCTGGACTAGAACATTTCTCGCTGCTTGAATATGTTTTCCTAGTTCGGTTTAAGTACAGTGTTATACCATTATATAAGCACAATTTTCACATATAAATTCAACGTATGCAGCATTTTAGATAAAAAATGCGATTCATAATAATTTAATATGCTGCTAGGTAAACAATGTAAAAATATGTAGCTACAAATCTAGATTGGTAACTAAGTGTAATGGATGTAGTAAAATTTAAAGTTTAAATTAATATAATTTGTAACTTACCTAAACGTGGAATTTTACGACGAAATTTACTATGCCATTCAATGACGTGAAATATGTAAATGATACTCAAAAATGTACTCAATGTTACATATAAAAACGATAATAGAAATAGCTGGAATAGCAAAAAATCGTTAATTCCATAAAATGGCGAGGTTCTGAAGAACAGTTGCAGGGTAATGATGCATGAGATTGTAAGCATTATAATCAGTTAGAAGATACTTTTATGCAGTAGTAAATAAATAGGGTCTGATAATGACAATGATTAATGCAAACATATAAAAATAAAATTAGTTTTAAATAAAAACATGAGAGTTGCTCGTAGATGTATGATATATTATTTACGTGATCTATCACATGCATAACGTACAACGCGTGTGTAATGGAATAAATAATGGGTTTCATTGTTTCAACAAGTTTGTTGTTGAGTATAAAATATAGTCCACAGTAAAGTGCAGCAACAATCACAAAACTGACGTGTCGAAATTTAATGCAACTGAAAACTAACTCAAGTGAAACTCGCTTATTTCAAAGGCACAGATTGCGCAAAGCTTTGACGTGTGTCAAATTAAAACTTTTACTAAGCTTTAGAAGTTTTTTTAACGACAGCATATTAATTAAGATATCGGGATGGAAATTGTTAGAAATAGTGTAGATGAAGAATTTTAAGTAGACAGCGGGCAATCATTAATCACTGTATGAGTATTTTCATCGTTATATTCAATCAATCCCGTAATCGTTGAGAGGCAAAATCGTAGCAATTGAAGTTTGATAGAATGATAAAGATATAGAATATTAAATAATTCATTTAATATTTCTCACTGTTATCAAGTTTTTATTTTATTATAATTTCACCTTGTAAATAAAACGATTTCTTACTTAATGCACTTATTGGAAAAAACAAGTACATGCTTCCATCAAAAGGGACATAAAATATATTTACTATTAGTGTACTGCAGTAAAATCATACTTCAGTAATATTAAATGTAATTATTACAATCTGACACATGCGTTATAAAAATATCGTTTCTTTTTAGCCATAATACTTTATTCCACATATTTGAGCTCCTATGTAAAATAGTTTATACGAGAGCTCATACATCGTATTGTTAATCAAATTAGATTTAGGTCGTCTTAATACTTGATAACTTGATAGTACGAATGAAGGAGTAACACGTAGTAAAGTAACTAGCATTTGAATAGCTGAAAGCAAACTGAATATTTAACTCACCTTGTATAATAAAGGATAGATGAATAGTATTGAGTTAGTTTTGGAGATATTTTGAATCAAGGATCAAATAAATGTGGTTAGTAAAAAGATTCACGTAGGTTTATGAAATTGAACACTTGAATGAAGAGATTGAATAAAATTTGTATATAACCAGGGTTGTAACAAAACATATTTACTAACATTTATTTGATTTGTTACAGGTAAAATTATCGATCTAATTATATATATATATAGAAAATCTCGAAAAAATGTTTAAAATTCATTTAATCAATTACAATCTTTTCGTCTGTAAAATCAATTCTAATTAAAAGCTACATTATGCAACCGCGCGTGTGTGTACAACATTTTTTTTATGCATATATTTTATTTTATACGTTTATGCATACACATATATTATAATGCCGATCATGCTTAATTTAAAAGTTTTGTTGTTATCATATTCTCCTAAAATAATAATTAATACCACAACACACAATAGCAATGCCGCTTACCAATTTAACGGCACTAATTATTTGTATCTTTGTGTTTAATATGTTATTTTTCTTATATGTTATATTTTCCTGCAAAAAAAAAACTTTATGAACTAATATCATAGTATTATTTTTCGTTTTGGCGGATTTTTAATATCGTTTTTAAGACGAAAATTGTGAAATATCTTATTATTTGATCTGTCAATAAATAAGTAATGACATTATATATGTTTGTGTAAGATTTCAGATATTTTTTTCACTTTTTATGTGACTCATTGATTAGAAATTTTATGTAACTTCTCCAGCTTTTATCCTTTTGATAGAGCGTGTATCAAGTTGTATAAATTGTGATTATCGAAAATAAACTATTTAAAAAACTTAAAATTGTGTCTTTTTTCTTTTAACAGCCGAAATGGTCATCGCCAGTATGACAATAGGTTATATAAATGTTTTTTTAGTTATGACTCGTAACTATAATTCTTTAATACTTGATAAAATGTGAACTACACAACATGAAGGAGTAATTAATTAAAATGAGTACATCAAACGCGGAGTTCATAATATTTCAGCGGGAGGCCTGCATCTGACAATTTCGTTGATATACGTCTAGCAACTACTTGCGACCCACGACTGGAATGTCAAGATGAATGATTTAATACATTGCTTGATACATATGTATATTTGAACAAAAAAAATTAAGAATACCGTTTTTAACACGTTTTAACAGAATACTTGTGAATTGTATAGTCTATCTGCTATCAGAAATGCGACCTTCAATGGACAGTTGTGGCTTAAGTCTCACCCCAAACCTTAAACTTGGTCCCATCGTCCTTCGATACCCTGCGTTAATTGATTTTTTTGCGTGAACGCGTCGATGCCAAGAATTGAGAAAT
This sequence comes from Rhyacophila evoluta, assembly GCA_022683975.1. NCBI lineage: Eukaryota > Metazoa > Arthropoda > Insecta > Trichoptera > Rhyacophilidae > Rhyacophila > Rhyacophila evoluta. Next base: position 20,018 of record JAGVSQ010000283.1, read on the forward strand.
AAATAAACGCTTTCCTTTTATAAAATGCCTCAATTATTTTGCGACCTCTCGAGTCGGAGGGAGTTTCTCATTTAATTGAATTACTCATTGGAACAAAGACCAAAGAACGAAATTCTTTCCGAAGATGTTTGTTCGTAATTATGGAGGCATAAATTAAGCAAAAGTTAAAAAATACATTTTTCCATTTGGTATTTTAATTATTAAATCCCTAAATATATATCCCTTCACAACATTAAGAAATACTACGAATATTATGGAAAATATATTGAAATATTATCTATAGAACAGATGATTTTTTTTATTTAAAAGGTATATCGCTTAAACAAAAATTCATAATTATAAAATATGACAGTTCCACATATTTTTTTGAAATCATTTAATAATAAAAGAGTACTGTAAAAAAGTAAAAATTAAAATACGAGTTAGCCAAGAAATCCCTATTACTTTCAATTTTTTTTTTCTAGCAAATGTCTTTTTGGAAAAATTACAGAAGCCATAAAAGGGTGTATATTGACGGATGTGCACTTTTAATGTATAGTCTTCAAATACTAAGATGAAATAAACAATTGTGGTAATAATTTTAACAACTTAAACACTTTAAAATTAATATTTAATTATACCATCAAACACTTCAAAACTACTTATTGCAGAAAAAAATAAACTATTTAAAATCATTAAAAGATATAAAATCAGACCAGCTTAATATGAACAATTGTCTTTTGTATCTGTCAATAGTATATTTTTATCGTAAAGCCAAGTAATGATTAAATATAAGAAAGTGGAATCGAATTAAGTCGTACGTAAATTTTGTAGACGATTTTCTTAGAAAAATTAAAGCATTATTTATGAAATTATAAATGAATTGAGTTTGCAGGTTATTTGATTAGAATTTTATGTAAGAAAAACTGTAGACTTTCTTATTGTTTTTGAGAGATTCAATTAACGAAGAGTCATAAAATCTAGTGAAAAAGTGCGACACGGGCAAGATTGCTAGTTGGTATCGGTCGAAAAGGTCACAGGCATATCTTTTGAGAGTATATATTTATACGTACATGTTACGGAAATTAAAACGCTATTCAACATCCCGAAGGGAATGTGTTTAATCAACTCTGTACATAATGTCTTATTACAATTGTATCGTTTTGATAATAGAAAACTTCAATGGCTTTTCAAATCTTTTTTATAAAACAAAGATCCAATATTTGAATTATTAGTAAGTTTCCCCGGTAACCAAAAGGTTAGCAAGCGCGCTTTACATCCAAAGACTACGGATTTGATTCCTACATTTGTAGGAATTTTAGAAATCCATTTTCTGACAACCGATTTTCATGAACAATAATGTGTCGAGAAATGTCTTTACAAAGAGGACGTCTATACTCTACTTTTGGAGCAGGCAACTCACACCGGGTAAATAATTACCGTTAAAAGCTTTTTCCTTCATAATGCAGAAACTGAAATTACTTTGTAGTTTTTAATATTATAATAATATGTATTATATTTTTGACTAAGCTTTTTTAAATGAAGTCATTATGAATGTTTCGTAATAAATGACGAGAGTAATATGTAGGTCAAATGAGTCATTAAATGAATATTCACCGTTAAGTAGTTCAGCTTCAATGCGCAGTGAAAATAATACACCGGAATTAACTAGACTGTAGTCTTCCGTAACAATTATATATCGTTATTTATGATTCAAACTCAAATTGTCGAATTTTTTGTATTCATTTGATTATATGAAAATCATGACTATTATATTTAAAAAAAAGAAGAACCATTTCATTTATCTTGTAGTAGAAAATTTCACCCACAATCATAAATTGTTTTATATATTATAAAAGAAGCAATGCATTTAATTAGAAATGTGTTCGTAACAAATGAAGTATAGATTGGATAACCTTTTTATTATTATTGCGTTATAAAATTGAATTTTTGAAAACTAGAGCTTTTTTCTATTTGTTGAAAAACACTTGACTTTTAAAGAAGTTTTTCTATATTTCAAATAGACGAGTAAAACTCGTAAGCTATAAATCACTCAAGTATCTAGACTGTTAGGGTACGATAATTTTTTAATAACTGTACTACTTCAAAAAAATACTAATATATTATAAGTTTACGTAATTTCACTGCTCTTGTAAGCCATTTTGAGTTTTTTCTTTCAAGGCAGTCCTTTCTTCAATTAACTGAGAAAAGTTCATTGAAGGCATTAAAATAAGCTGCCAAGTTATACTCGACAACACGGTCTCCACGAAATCCCAAATGGCTTTTTATAATTTGAAAAGAATTTTATGATGACTGTGGGAAAAAATAATTATGGATGTTGTGGACTTTTCATTCTTAATTCGGATTAATCCGAGACTTTACATCGTAAAATGAGCATACGAATTTCAAACTCAGTAATTTCTAGCAAAACTTTACCAAAACTCATCCACATTTTATAAAATAAGTACGTCTGTACCGTATTAATAAATTTTCGTAAATAATAATATTTATCCTACAAACTCAGCCCATCCAGTTTGTTATTATATGTTGATAAGTAAATATTGATATAAAAAAAAGCTCTGAAGCATAAAAAATTGTACAATTATAGGTTATATTATCATTCCACTCATTGGACTATTTTAATTCATTTTACATACAGTAATTTATCATTCGCAAACACACACTAAACAGTACACTTTACATGCACAAACGCATGCTAAAAATATTTATACTTTTGGTAGTACATACAACTTTTGTTTGCTGGAGCTATTAACTGTAACTACGAAATAGAAGAGTATTAAATAATATGATATTTATTTCTGGGGGCTCTATGATATGACAAACAACGATATAATTGCAATAAAATAAATATTTATATTTATTAAGAAAGATAATTAGTGTTGACACAAGATTTAATCAATGTTACTGTACATTCAAAAAAAGGGTTTTAAAATACACTTATTTTAAATTCGTTGATTTACTACTTTGCATACTTGAAATTCAATCGTACAATTTTTTTCGAAGTTTTACTGCAAATAATCTATTAAACTTAATCTTTAATAAGATTTTCATATCATAATTGAAGAGGAAAGCATATAACACCCTGGCGTTGGTAGTGCCAAATAGTACTTTGGGAGAACGTACAATCTCCACCCCAAATATAACGACCGCATTTTATTGCACGACTGTAAAACCCTCTCACAGTTCGCAGACCTTTGAGAATACGTTACAAAATGAAATAATATACGAATATAATGCTTTATCTTCATATAAATAATTTTCTCTATTCAATTTTATTCAGTATAACGATTATTGTAGATAATAATATTTTCATATAAAATATGATTCATAAGATCCCAAATGGGTAATATAATAATACTATGAAAATTTACGGATAACCCTCATTTCAATTTAATCAACAGTATGAACTATTTTTATTAACGATGAAAATAAATAATTTCATATATTTTTTTTATAAATTTAAAGTTATTAAAAACATTCATTTCTACTCACTTTCACGCATTTGGGAGATATAAATAACAATAATCGACGCAATGTCATAAAATATAACCATTATTGGAATGACTATTGGCAGGTTAGTTCTGCAGTTTGAACTAAAAAAGGCTGATATTCGCGGATACACATTGTCCGATATTAGTCAATATGGCAGAATTCTAAATTATGCCACCCATAATATCATGTCAATAAGACGTGATTACTATTAAATCATGGCGTTGCGTCACTATTATCGCGCCAATAACCTACTTATTAAATAAAACCATATAAAAAAATACTGAAAAACCTATATTCATATAAAATCTATATTCAATCAATCGTTTTTTCATCATTGCCATATTATCGCACAATAATTGTGTAGAATTGTCGCATCTTAAATTCGAGAATAGCAACATACATACGTATACAACATAGCACGTCCTATAATTATTTCTATCATCGACTCCCTATCATTTATTTGCCTCGGATAGATTCAAACTCATTCTTTACCGAAATTGATTTTATTCGTCCAGATATTACAAATTAACTATTAATATACTGTTTTTAGTATCTTATTGATCATCACTGATGATTTTAAAAGTTAAAAATAAAACATTTGACCTAAAAATGCCAGTCAAAATCACCTGTGCAAATATCACGTCGTTTTAGGAGTGAATTTTTTGCGACAGACAGAAACACACGTGTATCTTCTGTTTTATGGTATACATAAATAATATTTGCAAACTGATTGTATTCGTTTAGCAGTAAAAATGATTCCTTTGTAACTCTCGTTGTGAATATTATTTGCTGGCTTTACTAATTACTCACGTTTGTTTCCCATTACCATACTAAGAACGTTGTTCAATTTCCATGTATTATTTAATCTCCTTATCACATTAATTGAATAATTGAATCATTAGTGTAGTTCACAAGGGTATTTTGAATCCATTATTTCCATATTACTGTGATAATATTTACGATAGAGTGGCAAGTATAATATGTTAATTGATTGAATAAATATAACAAATTCAATTAACTGCACAGATTACAGGACGAATTAAATCACACATTTCAATTTTCTTTTATGGTCACATTGTACTATATTTTCAGATATTTGTTGTTAATTCAATTGAAAATATTTCAGTTACTTAAAAATTATATCAATGCATTATATGTTTTATCTAAAAATTACAAATGCTGCCTGTGCATAATATTTTATGTCGTGTCATTTTCATATATCATATTTTGTGATACACTGTGCAAATATATATTCAGATTTACAATATTATATTTTTCCTACACTCAAAAACTTATTAAAATTAGTTGTTTTAAAAAAATGTGTAAATCTATAATGCAATATTTTTTTTAATTTAATATCTTTATGAATCAGTTAAAATTGGTTTATTGACTAGTTTTTATAGCTAGAGTTTAAACTAAGAACTTCGTGGAGTTTTAATGTAGAAATAGGGATGATATCCTATTGAAAGCATCGAAACACATCGGAAAAGCTAAATATTGCGTTATAAGTAATGAAAAACTGTAGCCATAAAAGCTTATCAATGAAAGAAAAACGATTCAATCCAGAATATTTATTATATTGTCGCAAAAGACTATAAATAACGTTCCGATGCTTAGCATACGATTTTCAATATAGGGGTAAATACGGCAGATAATTTATCAGAGTAGATATCGCTCCTGAGAGTGACAAACGTTTTTGTGTACGCTGCCTAGGTCACATTGATTATCTATGATTGATACAAAAATGTTTCTCCGCGGTGCCATTTTCCGCATCGCTAATCTTTGACGTTTTTTCGAGATTGCCCGTCACTTGCGAGTGCTATCTCGCTTCCTCTTCAGCCCGGTTTCGTTTGACAAACTACTTGTCTCAGGTGGTCATGAGTTCACCATCTTTCACGAGCCCAGCCTGCTATTAATCACTTTTCTTCTAATAATGCAAGTGTATTTGTAAAACTTTCCGTATTTTATAGAAAGAAAATAAAAATACAATATTTTTGTATAACTGAAAACAATAATTTGTTCATAAAAAATCCCTGTCTCCTCAATATCCAAAAGGTAAAGCACACGCCTCAGCGGATATTTCTAAATGTTCTGAATTTTTAAAAATCTGTAAATGTAGGACTGAATGCCTATTGGGTTGAGCAATTGTCTGATGATAGATTTTCGTGAAAAATAATTTGTAAAAACACATCTTCACGTTGCGGAAATCTATGGTGACAGGATATGGTGAAAACAACTACATAATGCATACATGATTTTCAATTCATACAATTTTCATGTTTTTGAATAATATGGTTTCAGCATTTTATATTACTTAAACTAATGTTTTTGTATTATTATATATATATATTCATTGTTTCCATTTAGATAAGTAAAATCATGTCGATTTTTTAAATTTTCTCATTTATTTTCTCATTTGACATGGCGACTGGTATAAGGCTCAAAGCTATATAAAATTGAAATAAAAATAAAAAGAATTGTATATAATTTCAGGAAATAGTCATTAAAAATGACTAGAACTCAACCCAAAAATATATTTTTCTGAAATATGGTTTTGATTTTATGTAATAATATTTACTTCTTCTTACTTAAGTATTTTGGAAAAATCTGAAAAACTCAAGCGCTTAACATTTGAGATTCATAAAACCTATTTTTAATTTTTGCTTTGAAAATATGTATCGCAAGGTGCTTCAGATATCTTAAAATGTGTATAAAGCTAAATAAATCGAGATATAGATAGACTCGTTTATATTAATATATTTAAATCAGAAAATGGTTGAGAGCCAAAACGGTTTTTTGAAGTCAGAGGAATGAGAAAATGTTTCTAAAACACTGGTTTCTGTCGCTTGATCCAAAGAAACTCAAATTCCAATGATAAACGTTTTTGAAACCATAACTCACCTTGTCTGTCGTTAATCTTTGTTCACACTTGGGCTATTTTTATAAAGGAATTTGGAATTTTAGAGTTAAATTTTTTAAATGTTCATAAGAAGGGTAAACATTCGAAATTATATAATTTGAGACGGTTTTGATCTTAAGGATTTATTTAAATATATTTATAAAATCACTGTAAAGCAATTTAAATTTGTATTATATTATTTAAAAATGTGGTTTTTTTATTAGAAATCAAACGTATTTAAGTAAATGCAAACACAATAATGAAATATTGTAGAGGATTTAACGATTGATTGAAATTCACTTCTCGTGAAAAACGATCTATCAAAATCAGTTTTTACACTGTAGAAACACGTATGCTCTTCTCATCGGGTGGATGTGATTAATGAATGATCTATTTGTATTTAAAAAATATGTTATCTTGATATATACACTAATAATATTCTTATCGAAGGATTTTATCATAAATTATCCTTATATAGTTAGTGATCGAAGATGAAAAAATATTATAATGTAATGGTGTTTAATTATTGAATCATTTCACAACCAAAACACGTTTATCAACCATATTTTTATATTAGTATATGGATCATACAATAAATAATTCTTTCAACGCAAAAAAATCATAGTAAAATTAATATAAAACATTATTTATCATGCGATTACTCATCTCATTGCAGATCTATATCTCATATTATATTTAAAACATGTCAATTTTTAATCCGAATACGAGATAAAACCAAAATCTTTAATTTCAAGTGGTTTATAAACAATCGCGTTTATCCATTCAGCCATATTGGGTAAGACATTATATGGTAGAATGTGTTCAAATTTATCATTTAAAAACCGAAAAAACAGTTTTTCGATGATTTTAACAGTCACATATTTTTACATATCCGATCAAGTGAACGTACCGTTTTTATGTGACTGAATAATTATATTAAAATGTTTGTAAGCGATATTTTCATTCGTACAAATATTTGACTAGATAAAAATAACATGAGAGCTATTAGTATATTTACATGAGACTCCACCTAGTCGCATTAAAACCAGTAAATATTGTAACGAATTAACTCATCATATTGAAACAGTTTACAGTATTTCTCTTACAATGTAAGTACAATATTAGAATATGGATATTATGTCAATTATAATAGTTTTATGAACAAAAAACTGTTAAGAAATATTTTTAAATTATAGTTATGTATCTGTATACCACATTTTAACGAAAAATAAATATATGTTATGTGATACGGTTGATTTTATTTAAACTTTATAGGATAATCAGTTTTACAGTGTATCAGTAATTTATTTTATGATTTCATTTTTATCTATACTTCTATTACAGTAACATAATATAAGCTTTCTCGGAGCTTTCGCCAAATTGTCCAATAAAAAATACGTGTCTAAAATTTTAATTATACAAAATCTAGTGGTTCGATTATCGCTATCAACGATAAAATTATTTCATTATAAATTAAGTTAATAAAATAAAAGAAATAATGGTGAAAATAGAGAGAAAATATCTTTGTCACACTGAGCTATTGTATCAGTTTGCTCAAAATACTTCCTCTCCTCCCCTCTGAGATGTAATGCATCATCAAAATGAGCGATCGACGCTGCCATTATACAAAAAACGACATCACTAAATAGACACACGGACATAGTGTTCCTAGATTTAATATGAAATATTTATTTCTCCTGATATTAATTAGTCAATATTTTCATTTCGCAATGACATCATTTAATCTATAGAAATTCTGGTGAATGACAAATACCTGGCAATCAGGATATTTGGAAAAATACAGTAAATTATAAGTTCTGGTTATTTACTACCTACCACCGGAGAAAACGTGTTAAGCCAATCAATCTATAAGCGTTCTGTACCATTATATGTTGGTTGTGGTACCACAATAATCAGTTAAATATTTAATTGAAACTCAACTATTATGTTATATGATGTTTCAGAATTTTTTTTTCTAGAAATTTGGTAAAAAAAATGCTATATTAACTATTTTTTTGTGTGTAAAACGTATGTCGTTACAAAAGTAAACCAGAACTTTTATAATTAAAAATCATATGTACACAACAAAATATATTTATATTGTTGGCCCCTGCTTTGTATAAAAGATAATATATTATACTTAACTGTTTTTTATTTTGTAAAATCACACGCACGTTCATAAATGCGTTGATTTTTATTTAACCCATTGAAGTAAAATTGAGATATTTAAGCCACTTATCCTTTTTACGGCAAAAATATGATAAGGAGAAATAATAGATTTTCTGAACTGTAAAACATCCACCACGAAGTTGAATATGCGTAGAGGGTGCTTTATATATTTCAATGGTCTGGAATTTACGATTATTATGCGTACTTCCTAACTATGTGGTAAGCTGTAAACTAAGCGTATTTGGCAGTATTTTAGTGTTAAAAAACTCTACATCATCGACCGCTAATAGACAAAAAATCTTATATTTTTTTTGTGCAGCTTTATTTGTTGAGAAGCAAATTTTATGCCATACAAAATGTTATCGTATTATCAATATTGAATTAAGATTTAATAATTAACTATGCATTTATGCCTTCTTTGAAATATTTAACGCAGTCGTCACTTGAAGTGTCTAATTGATATTTTATTTATAATACTTTGTAGAACATAATATTAAAGTTATCATTTTGTATCATAAAGTGGAGTATCATGGTATGATAAATATTTTTTCTAGAAGCGTACAAATATTTGCAATCTGAAGACTTATCTTCAAGATTAATTTTGATGAGAGTGAATTTTGATGGCTTTTAAAACAATACACATGAATACTTTTTCAGTAAATTGGTTATTGGAATAATCATGCAAACTTATAATGTTAAAATGTATTGTTTTCACTAATACCTTATTAACGATTACATTTTGGATAACAGTATCTTTTTTAAAATTACTATCAATAAAACTTGTCTCTCTATGGTTATAGATTTATATAATGATTACAAACGTTGATCCAATATTCAAATTAAATTCAACATTTTGTTTTATAGGATGAAATATCTTATGTAATTATTTCTTTATAATTTAAATTGTAATTATTTTTAGATATAGAAACTGAGAAGCATATACTGCTTGTGGTATTTTAATAAATATTTAAAATATGAACCTTCTGTGTGTTAGACTATTTACTTACCCTTTAAAGCAGTCTAAAGGGTACGGATTAATCGAAATAAAAGTAAAAAAACATTAAGCTAAATCAAGTGATAGAAAAATATCACGCATCAACTAAGATCGAAATAAAATTATTATTTAAATAAAATAAAGTTAGTTTAGAATGTAAAACTTATCTTAAATTTGAAAAATATTATTGCAAAGTTTTTAAAGATAATATGATTTTTTTGCGCATCAAATTTTTGAATTTGACGGCTGATTATTCTTTTGTAGACGTATTGATAAAATATTCAATTCTAGGTCAAAAAGGTCAGAGAAAATTTGCGAGGCTTTAGATAATTTTATTAGCCTTTTGTTTTACTTCGAAGATGAACTCAGCAAAATTAAACCTCCCGAAATATTCAAGACTAAGAAACGCAAAGAGCTCGGATTTTTCATTCATTTGCATAATCTGTTACTATAAATAGAAGAAAACAATATAGTCTACAGCTAAAAACTTCTCTAAATTAACATAAATGACTAGTTTTATAGTAATATATACGTTTTAGTAGGTATTATTTAACTAAAATTTATAGTCCTATAATATTTACATTGTGTGTTATAATCTTCTATCATCTAAAACTAACATGTAAAAAAATATTTACTTCATTATATCGTCGCCAATATTACAGGAACACGTATCTTGATTTTTTGTTTTAAGTCATTTTGTAAAGTATAGTTTTATTTTTTGCAATCTCACATTGGCAATTGGCACTTTGGCAATAACACATAATTTTTACATGTTTATAAACACATGTGCCAACGGGAAAATGTATTAATAATACAAGAGATTGCAAAAATCAAAACAATACTTTACAAAGTGACCTAAACTGAAAATGAAGATATGTGTTCGTGCAATATTGGCGACGATATGGTGAGTAAATGATTTTTTTTATTTAATTAATTCTTAAAAATAAATAATTGGTGTTAGCTATTTTGAAAGTAATATTGATTAAAACTGTTTTTTTATTGGCTAGAAATATACACGTTTAATTTATTTTGAATTTAGTTTAAAATGTTTTCTATCGAGAGTTTTTGTTCGTAATATGGGGTTTATGATGCTTATGAAATTTTAAAATGACATAAATGTATATTTCTCACAAATATCACAATAAATAAAATAAATCTGAAACGTCCATCCAAGCTTATATAAATGAGTTTGTCATTTATAGAAGTGCCGGTTTATATTATGTCACACGTTTTGTTATTTATGAATAACAAATCCGGGCATATAAAAAACGTGTCGTATAAATTCTGTCAAAGAAAAATTGTATGGAAAATTATTTCGTAATTCTTTTACATTATAATACAGTAATAATAATTTAGCAGGATGGCTTTTAAATAGTAGATAAAGTGAGCCATTTCATCAAGGATAGTTTTAACGCCATTGTAGAGAAAGTTCCCCTGGTGAGCTTTCATTTTTGATTAAGTACAAAAGTCGCCACCTACTCAAGAATATTATACGGCTGCACGGAAATTTCTCTATTAATCACATTTCTGACGAAGAAAGGAAACACGTTCGGAAAGCATTTGTAATGAAAAATATCAAATATTCACCCCTCTTTTGAGACTATATTTAAACAAAAAATCATCTTCTTAATGTTGTAAATATCCTATACAGTTTACAAAGTAATTTGTCTCTATAATTTCATTGTTGTTTTGCACCATAATTGATGAAAGACTATATTTTATTACTTCTATAGTTCGAGTTGATAATCATGATAAGTGTTTTAGTTCACAAACTTGCTATCTCAACGTTTGATCTCAAACAATTTGGAATCTTGAATTAAACTTGATAGAATCATTAATAATTTAGTACATTATGATATTGTCAGAAAACAGATACAATCGAAGACATTTTCGAAAGTCTATTCATATTTTTCGCAACCTTACTAATGAATCTTTTGCAAATTCTCTTATAACAGCTAAACATAGTTATAGCCGTCAGCAAAATAAAGTAAATGATATTGAAGTGCGTGATTTATGTTTTTTTATTAATATTACTAAATGATATGTTACCAATATAATAATATATACATATATATAATGTTTTAAATGTTTTATGATATCACTTTTTTCATTAAATCAAGTTTGATGAACTCAATCAATATTAATATTACCAATTATTACTCCTTGAATACCGATTGTAAATTCCTGATAAAGTTTCTCACAATAGTTCTATTCGTATAATACTTTGACGTGTATTATAAATGAAAAAAAAATCTTTTTGAGTTTTAGAATAACATATTTGAAATTTGGGAGGTTAAAATTCATTGTTATTCAATATTTGCTTCTATGTTATTCATCAGTTGTAGGATATATTATATATGTGTTTAAATAATGAAAAATATTTAGCAAACGTAGTATATATATATATATAGCTAATATATTAAATTACTATAACTATAGGAGTGAAAAATATAGATTATACAGTTGGTTTAAAGATAAAACTTCAATATTTGAACGAACGAGTTTGCTTCTAACCGCTTTATTTGAAAAAAGATTTTGTAAAACTCTTGGGAATTAACCTGTAATACGTTTTCTTTTATGAGGAATAAGATTTATAAGGCAGTATATGTAACGTGAGGCCACATTTTTGGAGAGAGGAAAATCAACACACTAAATCGCACATCAAGTAAAGTAAAATGCTTTTTAAGATGTAAACGGAAAATGATTCATATAACTAGGTACAAAAATAATAAAAAAAAATATATTTTACGTAGTAAGTAGCATTATTTGTATCAGTATATTTTTTGAAAGTGTTTTAAATATGAATAATAATACACCAATACATAAATTTAGGTCAGTTAGTATGTTATTTTATCCTATATTAATGATTTATTGAAAATATTTTATAAAACATAAGTTTGTTGGACTTTTAAATATCAATGATATAAATTAGAACAACTCTTAAAGGTAACCATCCGAACTATCGTGTAAAAAATGTCGACATTAGTATACACAAATACTAAAATATTTGATGGATGAGTGAATAGATATTTTGAAGAATTAAACTTACTTCAAATACAAACACATGAGTATCTACAGTTAAAGTTGATTAATATTGAATCACGAAAATAAAATTTATTTTTCGCATGAAAAAAGCTTTGTTAAAAAAAATGTGAAACAAAAAAAAACTTAATCGGTATTTTCATGTTTTAATATCAGAGTTAAATTATAAAGTTTATAAATTAGGTTTCATCATATTGAGCAGAAACTTAATTATATTAATAATGGTTTCGATAAATTGATCGATTTAAAACACACGCAATAATAAAGAAAATACAAAAAAGTTAAGAATGGTGTCTTAACTATTTTCTAAGGATAATGTATAACAAACAATAATCATGCGCTCGTTGATAATATTTAACATTTAGATTAATATTGATACATATACAAATAGAAGATGCTGCATGATTACTATAGATATTTTCTAAGCAAAATAAAGTGTCATAAGCATTAAACAAATTGGTGACAATACGACACCCGGTACATATTTTCTCTTCTAAGATGTGAATTTAATAATACTACGCATTTTTTTGTTTAAGAGGAGAATAAGCCGATGAAATTAAAAAATGTCAGATCAGGATCAAAATATTATTTTACGTTAACACGATTTTTTGTGCTAAGTATTTTTTTGTTCAACAATATCTACTGTACATCGAATACTTCAAGTCAAAAGAGCGAGTCTGATATTTTGGTGATTTTCAGTTAAACGCGGTTTTAGATTCACCAGTTGTAATCTACAGGTTGCCAAAAAGACGTTATATTTAGATAATTAGAAGATTTTCTAAGTTAGGTTTCAATATGTCAATGTTTTCTTTTTAAAACACATTTTTTTTTTTTTTATTTTAATTTGTCAATGCTAAATAGTTTTGAGAGTATCGGCAGTTATAGACACTTAAGGGCACACATTAAGGGAGATCGTACATTGTTAAAGTAAACTCGTTATTCGAATAGAAATAGTTGAAAAAACCATCAACTCCATGCAAAATGTCTGGGACTTTAGAGCTGTACAAGGTGAAAACCAAATGCCGCTTGTTAAACCCATGCACTGTTGCAAATTATGGCACCCACCAAAAACCCCTGTATTCTAAGCTTTGAAAACAGATGACTGAAGCGGATCCTAAGATATGGTGGTATGACTTCAGAAGATAAGAGAATGGACCATCCAGCCACTTATCACTAACAAAGTGAAGCTGCGATGCCTGGCTATAACTCGGAAATATATTACAGATACATTAAAAGAGTTTTAATATGACGTGTTGATTTTTGTGCTAACTATACGTCTGTAAAATGTATTCGATGAAGTTACGGAATGCAGATACCACCTGGATGCAAGAATACTGGCGGGTGACAGGGATTTTTGGAGGTGACATGTGGTATTCGTATGCTTCACGTATGATCGGATATGGAAGAAAAAGAAATAAAAGTATTCAATAAATCATTGTAAAGAAGTTTTTCATAAAGACAGTTAAAAAATCACTATTTTCGCTTTTCTGGGAAGTAGCGTTTTCTCAATACGCCCTTTTGTTTTGGCTAAGTTGATATGTTATTAACATACTCAAAAATATACGCAAATAAAATTTGAAATATCACTATTGTTCACTGAATATTTTATAAACTGTCGTATTATATTTTTAGCTGAAATATTATTTCATGTCCTAAATCCATTTCATTTCACTACTCATTAAAATTGTTTTAACTTGCGATGGTAGTATGGTGGCAGTGTTTTTTACGTTTCAAAAACATACAAAATTTTATACTTTGTTTTAATTTACTTTATTAGTATTATGTGCAGAATATTGCTCAATACTGTAATCGATTAGAAAATTGAAACGACAATGGAATAAATTTTAAGTCAAGTGGTAATATGTTAAATGTGTATAAAAAAATATACAACGAGATATGCAAAAAAATGATCAAAGAGAAAATAAAGTCATTGTTAAAACGTATCTTTAATAGTACTCGAAAAAGAAAAAAAGTGGTTTGATTAAAATAAACACAAATACAACTTCCTTAGTGTTTTCCTCAATTGTCACATGATATAAATTGTTTCATTTACAAAAAGCACAAAACACTATCACAAATAACAAAAGGCATTAAAAAATGCAAAACACTTGGAAGTGGTACTTTAAAAGAGACGGTGATAATGTGATTTTTCAGTAAAACAAAATTTATGTCGCGACTGCCTGTGACAAGCCACGTCGAAAAAAAATATTTTCTCGCAAACAAGAACCGCACAAAAGCATTATTTTTTATACTTTCCTACATTTACCTAATCAAATTCAATAAAAATTTAAATATGGTTTGTTTAAGATGTTTTTTCTTAATGTCTATACGAGAATTTATTTTTCTCGATAAAAAAATACCCAATATGTTTGGCTCCGTATTACGAAATACACACAGAAACGTAAAGACTTATTTTTATATGGTTTATTATAAAAGGTAAAGAATATAATTGAATTTCGTATGAATTTTGTATGAACTTCAAATATCATATGGCAAGGATTTGTACTACACGACGTTTTTTGGCACCATATAACCGTGTTATACAATGTCCGAGTGTATATAACTATAAGAATTATTGAAATATTATTTAATATATATCATATTCAGGACCTACAAACGGATCGTATTGTTTTTTAAGGTCATGTTTGGTTTTAAATATAAATAATTTAAAGCATATGATTCTTTATACTGTAAAAATGTCTCGCCATAAGTAGAGTCTTGACAGATATTTTCAGGAGAATTATTTTTTATTTAACTATTTTTACCTTTTGAAAATTCAATTTTGTCTTTTTTAAAAACTATTTACAAAATGGTATATATTTAATTCAAGTCTGCAACCTCCGATACTAAACGAAAACAGATAAAAAAATAAAAGGAAATTCTTCGATGGCAATAAGTAGTTCCGACAGAATTTAAATCAGAATTATCTTTATTGTTTTTAAGAAAAAAATATTGGCTATTAATACAATATAAAGAATAAATTAAAAAAAAGATACAAGATATCACATTAATTAATATTTAATAATTTAACTAAACGCGTCTCTTACAAATACATTTATTTATACGTTGTAAATGATTAATTATATCATTTCAAAATACTAATTATATTAAATAAAACATTACCAAAAGAACATTCACTGTATAAAAATGTTTAAACAGATTACGCTATCTACATAGAGATTAGTGAGTAACTTTTGTAAGCTTTATTTACTGTATATAAGAGGTGAGGGAATTCACGAACAGAGAAAGGACATGTAGAGATAAAATAAACATCTTTGACTTGTACACATCCAGAAGTCAATTTGAACATACATAGCTATCCAATTAACCTATATCAATGTTCATGTAACTATTTCTTCTTTTTACATATCCATTTTCTAAGTGGAACATAATATGCCTCCAAAATTCTCTCTTGCTAGCCAGTATTCTTGTATTCACACCAAAGCATTTTTTCTCAGTGGCTTTCTAGGGTGCCAGAATACAACTGAATTGTATAACAGTTTTGATTTTTTCTTAAGGCATCCGCAACACGTAGCTAGCTAACTCAGGTGTCGTAGCTTTGGTTGTATAGTAACGAGCTTCTGCATGATCCGTTCTTTTATCTGTTCATTGGTTTTACATTGGTGTACGAAGTTTTATCATCGTTTCACTGAAATTAAGTGATGGTAACTGTTCTCAAAGCTTAGGATACGTTTATTTAAGTAAGCACTAAACAGACAGCGCTCGGCTTTTTTTATACCGGAGTCAGACAGAAACACTTTTTTGGTTTTTATTTACATGTATTTTTTTAACTACTGTAAGAATGACCAACAAAATGTTATATAACGCAAACAAGTTATTGGAGAATATCATGGACATCAATGTAATTTTTTATTGATTCTGGTGAAAAGTTAAATTAGGTATCGCATATATAAAAATTTTCCAAAGATAATATGTAACATAAAATAAATAAGGACAGTGTCTTTACCGAAACGTTCAAAAAGTTTATCAAAATTTTGCTTCCAGAGAGGTTTCTGTTTATCTGGTCCCTTGTAAACAAATTTCCAGTTAGTTATAACGACATCGTGAAAGTAAATTTCCATAAGCTTGTCGTTAATGGCTATTATGGGTATAATAATATTATTGTAAAGTTCGAAAATATTTTGATATACTATTGAAATAAAAAATGTAATTATTATACCGAAAAATAATTTACCATGGGTGGAGTCGAATCTGTATACCCTTTTTGTAGAATGTAATTTTTTTTTTTAATTAAACGCTCCAGTTTTTTTTATGTATCCTCACAGTTTTTTTAAATTCATGATACAATTTTTAAAACTATGGAAATTTTTAATGAATGTTGAAAAATGTTGTATTCATATATATTTAAATCGACCAATAATAGGCTCTTCATTAAACAATTACGAAGAGCATGTGGATCGTAGCAGTTTTTATAAGATTTATTTGCTAACCCTTAATTAGTGTAATGAACGAAAGGTTTTGTATTCAGATATAAAACTTAAACTCATTAACCCTAAATTTAAATTTTATCAATGTGTATAGTTTTAAGAAGTTTAGCCCTAAGCGCACTTTTAGCCATATATTTGTAGTTTATAACACACTTAAGTACTTTTTACCATAAGATTTGTTCCGTTTTTGTTGAATGAAGAAAATATGTTGTATGTTTAACTAACATTCAAAGATATTTTTTCGTAGATATAGTAACTATTATTTCTATAATAAAATGAGCTTTCATTGTTTTCGAAATGGCTTCAGGCAGGTATTAAGCTTTTAAAATTTTGTTTACAAAATCAATGATATAACTTTTAAGGTTCCTATTTCTTTTTCAACGTACCTACTTAATGTTCAAATAAAGATTCCAATGTTGAGAGTCTCTCCCGTTTTCTTTGTATTTCTCGAAGCTTTAAATTTGTGTCATAAATACGTAACTGAAGGCAGCTTTCTCTCCTTTTCTTAGAATAAAAATTTAAGAGGGCTTTAAAGAGTTATTCATTGGATAAAGATTTTTTTTACGTCACTTGATGCCTTTGACAAAATTTTTATTAAGCCGTGGGAATCAGTGACGAAAATTTGTTGACTGAAAATTTTAGTGAAATTGTTTTTATTAATTTTGATTTTTTGCATTATACATACGAATAAAATATAAAAATAAGCTGACAGCAAAAAATCATAATTTTTAATTTCTTAATTTTGAAAATAGTTAAAATAAAATTTTCACCTTAGTATATGTGTGTATTCTGCAATACGTCTCCTAAACTTGCGGTTTTTATATTTATAAACATTGTTTATGTGGAAATTTAATAGAAAATAATTATGTTAACATCATGTAATGAACAATCTGTAGTTTTCTCATTATAAATATGAATATCAAATAATTTAATCAAATTGTATTATGTATTTAATAATTATATCAATGATTAATATTAAAGTTGAACAAACTACTGAGGGCTTAAAAATAGTATGATAACTATTAAAAATTAACTGTCACAGTAAATTTTTTTAACGAAGAAATACCAAATTTTTAAGCATATTGTGTAGCTTGAACTGTTAATAAAATTAAAAAAATAATATCAAACATCTCATCTATGTAACATACATATTGTATACTAATTTTTTCAATTACATCAGTATCTATTTAAATATTTTTTCATAATTACTTATTCTTTTAGGTGTATACCTAACGTGTATATATTACGTCAAACTGCATTCCAAATATCGAAAAAATAATAGTCGTGAAAAATAAAGGTAAAAATACGAAATCCTCTAAAATATTTACCAAAAAATAAATACTCTTCTTATGAGTTATTACCTACAAAAGGTATTTTTTTAAATATATTTTAAATAAATTTGTAGAGAATAATTTGTACAAAAGCATCATTTTATGAATGAATTGAAACACGCGCCATCGTTATGGTTTAAAATTTCAGCTACGGCTATCAGTAACTTCAAAATTCATTCATATTAAAATCCAAAATATCAAATAAAAAGATACAATCACAATATCATAATAATTACTAAATAATATATGGTTTTATCCTTTTTATTCCTTGTATAAATATTGTTTAAAATATTATTCATTTTGATAAATTTATCACATACCTTTCAACATTTCCAAATATTGTCAGATTACGAACCAAAAGCACATGTTTGTCTACATTTTTGTGGCTAACACTAGACATAAAATGCCATAGATACACTTGACAATATAACTATGTTAATTAAGCCGACAAAAAAAAAAAAACACTTTAGTTAAATCTAGTGGGTTGACATTAAGTAATGTTCATTTTTGTTAAAAAAAAAACATCACTTTGGTATTTGACATGACCGTTAAACGTTGAAATTTTCACACTACGGTTAATATACATATACAAAAAAATATTATACACACAGACAAACCCGTAAAGCGCTATCACTCAGACGTTCGTTAAAGCTACGCACAGTGGTGCGAGATCGAGTAGGGCCGTTGCCTAGGCAACCGAAGGGAGGCTGGGATAACCTCGGCCTGGGCCCGCTCTACGCCAGACTGAGGCGGCAGCTACGCCGTAGCAGCCTGACGACCGCCGACACAGATGTGACTATCAGCATCCCTAACACGCAGACTCCGTAAGATCCCTACAATTTAAATGTTGGCTCGCAAAAATAACGTGAAAAAACTAATATTTAATCGAAAATTAAAAAAAAACAGACGCAGCATTCAGAAACCCTAACAATTACATGAAAACAAGAATAATTAATCCATACTAAAATGTACTAAGCCTGAAATGTGTACAACACTTATAACAAGCATGATTCTCGAACAAAAAAAGTATTTTTACTAATTTTTTTATATTTTCATGAATAGCCACTCATTTTTTGACTAATTCGATCTGGAAATAATTCAATATTAACTATTTGTTTTTAGATTTAGTTTGAGTCTATAATCCAGCTTCTGAAAATTTTTAAACATTTTATATGTTTCGAGGAATTCAAATTTATAGTTTTAATAATTTAGGTTTTTTGATTCGATGTAAGATTATAGCTATTTAAATACCCTAATTAGACAAATACCATGCGTATATAATACAAAGTATAAGTTGTAATTCAATTTTGATAAAAATTGTACATACAATGTCTTTGCGAGAATGCATCAATATAAAATTATAATATTTATAACGTTTTTGATTAAAAATGAATTCACTAGATTTTTCAAGGATTGTGCAACTGGTTGACCAAGTTTTATAAAGAACAATCGATTAGATTTGGAGTAAAAGATTTCTTTAAATTGTGTAACCTCGGGGGCGAGAGAAACCAAATCTTAAAAAGTTTGTAACAACTCCTAAAACACTTACTTCAAATATACCTGGGCAGGGTCAAGCTTAAATATATGAAGTATGGATAATAAACATAAATAAATTAGTAAAAAAGTAAACAATCAACCTTATACACGTTGTACCAAAATGAGTTGATAAAAAGCAGCATTTAAAAATTACTATCTGATTTTAAATGCTAATAAGATATGTAGACGTTTATTTTCTAACTTATTTTAAATTTATCATTGTAAAGATATTATTTATTGAATTAAATTAAAATTACACTAATTTCTGTCAATTTTCAGGTGCTTATCAAGTAGCGTTTTTACCTTCTTTTTTTTGTATCCCCTTTTTAAGCGGAATTGTAAACTTTTTTACTTAGACTTTTATTTTATAATATTTGAGAAGCTGTCTGTTTTTCGTATGTGTTTGAATGTGTGTATACGGTGTATACGGTGTATTACGTAGACAACCAGTCGCAGCTGGTGTGGACTGGAACGAGTGATCTGGCACCTCAGTGATGGACGAATTCAAAATCAAACCTGGCAAACAACACCAAAAATTCTCTTACTTTTTGATACAGCTGTTTCTATTTACCTGAATTTTCTATTCGTATAGATCTTGGTTGTGTGGTTCAGTTAAAATGTTGTCACGTTTGCTGAAACATAGATATATTCTTTACTGTTGAATATTTTATGTTTTACTCCACTGTTGAATAGTGCAATGCGTAAGTGGTTCGGAACGACTTGTCGCTTTTGACTCGAATTCGACCGTACCAAATGCTTCTTATATAATGGGATTGTTTTACAAGGGAAAGGACGCACTACCTTATAGATTTCCCTAAGTTTACAAACTAATAATATATATTGTTCAAGTTTATCACTTTCCTATATTAATATATTTGACAATTATAACTATATTCTACAACTGTATATAATCATGAAGGTCGTATTTGAAATAATTTATCTAAGTTGTCATCGAGTTTCACCATTTATCATATATTTTTTCTCCGATAACTAATTGCTTTTTAGTATGTTTAAATATTTTGTTTTCAAATAAGAAACCTTTTGTGTTAGACATAAAATATTTTTCTATCGTAAATATTGTAACCTTTACGATACGAATCTTAAGAAATCCGGGAAATGCGGGTTCGATTCCTACATCTGTTGGATTTTTAAAAATCCAAAAATGCATGACGAGATGTCCATTGGATTGAGCAATCATATGACAAAAAAATCTAATGAAAAATAATATAACGTTATCTTCACACTGTGTAGATGCATATGTTTCGAACATTGTTAAAAAAATATATTTGATGTGTCATTTTTTTTATTCCGCATTACCGCATTTATTTTATTAAAAATATTTTCAAATATTTAAATATTTTTAATTAAAAAATATATATTCTTGGCTTGGCCTCCGTCTGGTATTTGGTAATACTAAGCTGAAGCCACTCTGCAGTATTCGAAAACATTTTCCATTTCAGTATAAAAGTGATTCTTTTAATAAAAACTGATAAAAATATGTAGTGAGATTTATTTTTAACTATACACATTCAATATCGACATACACATTAAAACAAATAATATATAAATATTATAAGGAGAATGCATACTATGTCCGATTCGAAATAATTTGCAAGCACGTTGGATTATTCAATATACATTGTTGCAGAATCTCTAGGTATTACTTTTTACAGTTTAATGATTATTTTTAGTGATTCAATCTATCGTTTTTGTTGAATGTCTAGTGCAAAATAATTTATTATAGTATAATATTGTTTTATAATTTTATCTTTTTTTCTTATTTTTTTGTATGCCAAATATAAAAATCGATTATTGATTTTTGTGTATCATATTATTAAGCCACTGATGGAATACGTTAATATCGAAAACTCTACATTAACATAACGTAATGAATTTCAATATTCATAATGGGTACCACTCTTCGTAAATTGTTGAATATATTCATCATTTTAGTCAATAAATAAATAATTGAAACGAATTGTTTTTTATCAGTAAGATTATACCAATAACTAAGATAGTGGAAATACGTTAATTAAAAAAGTAGTTTTAATATTTTATGAAATGATATTTGTACTGTCTCATTTGAAATATTAATTTCATGATATTTTATCGTATTTTGTTACTAATACAGCGCACTCTTGATTAGACGGGTGCGACTTATTCGATTTGCTGATTGTACGTGTTAAATGAAAATTACTATTATTGTAAACAAGTAAAATGTAGTATTTTTTACAATTCGAAAAATCCTTTTTCAAATGGCGTGAGACCTAAAAAAACGAGAAACCATGAGAACTATGGAAGGAAACATGAAAATTTTGGCTTCCAGAGAGCTATTATTGTTAAAAATAGTTGAACAATAATATTATATACATATATATAATATATAATATTACAGAACAAAATTTGTGTTTCATTTTGAATTTTTCCTTTTTACTTCTTCTGGACGACTGTACGAAAGTCGAAAGTTAAAATTTGAAATGAAACGTAAAGTTTGAAATTTCGTACTCGCATCCGAATAAACGAAAGAACACTGTATTATATAATTCGGATTATCCTGTCCCCTTCTCTCTATGATGATCAAGAGAGGATACTGTATTTATAACAGTCACGCTCTCTCCGATTATGAAGAATATAACTTTAAAATCTGAAGGTATATTCATTATCGATTACTCAACCAATCAAGATTTCGGTCATTTTAGTTTAAATTTATAAAATCCATATGCCGATGCAGCATTAAAATTTACTATCTTCGACAGCAAAATGTTCGTTTTTACTACGCAGCAAATTATTTACTTATTACAATATTGTTGAAAAGCCTAAATTAAAAGTTTTAATTTTTAATCATACATAATCAGACTAGATAATATATTTTAGTATTTAAGATTTTAAATTGGTGCGTTTTTTTAAAGTAAGTTAAACAAAGATTTCTGGAGGCGACATTTGGCAACCATATGTTTCACTTAGGAAGAGATCATGACGTAAGAAGAAGAATAAGTTTTATGAACAAACACGTGAATACGTTACCGTACTTTATGAAATACAAGGTACAATGATCAACGTCTTTTAAATGACACATATTTCATATTTACTTAGCTTAAATACCTTGTATCAAAAAGTGGAAATAGTATGTGCAATTTCAGATTTCAGTTCGAAGCATTTTTCTTAACAAAAAAAAATAATACGATTTTGCATCGAATATGAATAGTGGAAAATAAAATAACTAAAACGAATTTCACATAATGAATTTAATATATTGTTCAGTAAACAAAATAAAAATTTATGAACAAGAGATTGTTTGTTCAATATTAATATAATGAATACTTAAAACTGTACGTTATGTTATTGTATACAGTACACCATTAATTGTTTTATAATTCATAGTTCACCCTCATTTCATGGATGCGGGTTTTTAATTTCCAAATATATATGTATTGCAATATTAAATATATAAGTTATTATAATGCCTATGTTAGTGTATGTTATAAACAAAGTTAAATCATTTAAAGTGATAATTAATTATTATTTATCAGTTGATTCTAGTTCTAGTATTCTAATAAAAGATAAAATATACTAGTATTATACATGCAGAAGTATTAATGAAACGATGGTAGAAGTACACCATATAGAAGTCATATATTTTGATTAATTTACCCTTACTCCATTCAACTGTAAATTGTGTTCCTAATATTAATTTTGGGTAGTTTAGAAGTATCAATCAGCATTGCGTCTTTGATGTATCTTTATGTTTAGTGGAATATGAAGAAATATCATTTAATGAAAATATTTATAGACTTTACCAATTCAAACATTAAAATTATCACATTATAAATTATTTCAGTTGATTTATATAAATATTAATTTTAAAAAAGGATCAAATTAATAATTTAACTAAATTAAAAACTATTTTTGAATACAAAACATAAATGTTTTGCGGCAAGATTTAAGTAGACTAATTTTTATGATTTGAGACATAATGAAAACTTTGATCAGTAACATTTATTTTTAGATATTATTTATGATTTTAATTACAGAAAGTAAAATAATATACTTTAAGTGAATAATGAGGCGCTCTGTTAGTATGTTTTGTAATTTTATTTATTTATGTAGAGATTGTTTAATAAGATTTCCATTTGACAGAAGAGGAACAATGTACATTTCATATAACTTTAAATAAAATAATTTTCACTAATATATGCAGTAGTTATAGATATTTAATATTATCATTTATATTTTTTTTGAATACGTTTCTATTATTTTTCATGTGTGGTTATTTGGTTTGAAAATGTTATTCTTTTTCATAGAAAAAAATAATAAAATGAAGCAAAAATCGAAGACATCTGCCAGAACAAAAGCAGCCCAGAAGGCTGGCCGAGAATTAATTTCGAATCGATCCGACGCCACATAAGAGTGACGCGTCTATTGATCCCGGGGGTCTTTTGTATCCCAAGTGCCGCGAAAGCATCAGTACTCCGAGCGACAATTTGCATTTTTTTATGGAAGCTCAATTGTGCACGCACATTCTGGAGCTTCTTGAAATTCTCGCTGTAAACATCTCTGAAAGGTTCTATTCTGTATTACTATTATTATTATTACTCAAAAGCTCGATTCGTGCCCAAATAGCGCCATTTTCAGTCCAGTCTGTTTGAGACTGATATTTTATTTTTATTTTCAGAATGTTTGCCTCTAGATTTTATTTCAATGTATAATAACTATTAATACTACCATTATTATTTTCTGATATCTCAATGAGCCAAATGATACTTATATTATTAATTAATATTTTCGACTGATGGTGCTTGATGGAAATTGATTTTAAA
>JAGVSQ010000284.1:0-44738 GCA_022683975.1 Rhyacophila evoluta
ATTTAGAATTTAAAATCAATTTTCATCAAGCACCATCAGCCAAAAATATTAATTATTAAAATAATATTATTCAATATGGTATTGAAAGTATTTCTTGTATTTTCATTACATTCAGAGTGAATAATATTCTAATGTATAACCTTTTCATATTGGTAGTCTTTATTATCGATACATGAAAGTTTCAAACTCAAAACTTTTGATAATAAAACAAGGGTTGTTTTTTTTTTTATAACTGGTTATAATTATATAAAGAATGAACAAATACGTATGGTTGCCATATAGTTCATTTATGCTTGTCAAAAAGCGAAACATGTTTTATAACATTTTTAGATATTCATATGAATATATAAATTGTAAAATGTTGCACTTATATTGAATGATAAAGACAACGTTTTTTAATAAAATTAGACACAATTGCGACTAAGACGTTTCACAAAGGTTTGTCTTTTCGGACAGAGCTTAAAGCTATTCTTCTTCAACGGGCCTTAATTATTACTTTACTTTGTCTGTTTGCAGTTAATTAATAATGATTGCTGGATTGAAAACTTTTTGTTTTTAAAAGAGAAACATTTTCTGTTAGTTTAGTTCTATATTTTTGAAACGGATTTTGTGGAAAATATAACTTTTCTTGAAGACAAGTATAATTATCACAACTTGTAAAGGTATTTATCATATAAAAATCATATAATATATATATGGACATAAAAGACATCTACAAAATTTACCGATATGAAAATATTGCCCATGGTTATCCGATGTAATAAATTTAGATACTGCAAATTGGACAAAATTTCTAGATAGTTCATATTATTTCCTGCAGGGAAAATCTTTCAAAGTGAATTTCACATAAATCATTCAAGATTTCACGTTCTGTAGGTTTTATTTTTACTTCTTCCGACAACGAACGAATTATTTCACGGATACATATTTTTATCACTCGTTATGACAGTTTCTGAAATATTAATTTAATCTAAAAATTTCATCATGGTGCTATCATAAATCACATATATAGAAAAAAAATATCAGAAGATTTGAAATGACACACAAAAAAACCCAAAAAACTCTAAAAAGAACAATAAATAGAACATTCAACTTCAATGACTTTATACAAATTATAATACGATAAAAATATCTTTATCGTAATCGTTTAATGAATTTATGTGATAAATATATATTTACAAATACCGTATTCACTGTGCGTGATATTTAAAAATACTAGACGTTAAGCCGCAAGCCGAACGTTGTTAGGTTAGGTTAGGTTAGTATATCTCCCTCATACAACGAACGGCGATATATTTATGTCGAGCAGTCAAAAGATTAAAATATTCTGGCACACTTCTAATGTTAATTGATTATATCAGACAACTCTATATCACAAATATTGAAAAATACATGATATATAATACAAACCAATAATATTCCTTGCACTTATTCGAAACAAAAATGCGATTTCGTTTATTATATTGGCATATTTTTCATATTCAGCTAAAACGTCGTTGTACTTTCCCTAACGGATATTGATCAATAATTATGAGTTGCTGTATCTATAAATTATTATTTGCTAATGCTTTATTAATTTCCAACTTTTCCGATAAATTCAATGTCCACCCGTTATTGCAAAAATACAAACAATATGGTTCCAAATTCAACAGTACTACTTGTACATTCCAAGTGAGACAATTTGAAAATTGGAAATATCTTTGAAAGTTTTTTACCTCGTGCTACCGTATTTTTATAATTCTATATTTTCACGCTTATTCTCTTGACTAATTTCCAAAATTCATCAGTTTTTAATTTAACGCAGCTAATCCTAAGCCATCCAATTAAATATGGCTAGATAGCTTTGTTCCTTTGCGTCGACCTAAACATTTTTCTGTGTGCTAATAAAGCGGTACACAGAGGATTGTGGAATTAACATTCTGCCGGTGATAATAATAATTATTCGTGCACAGAATTCCCTCATAAAATATTGCGCGGGTAATACCTATGCTATGACCCTCTCCGTAATCGAAACGTTCGCCCCAAAATAATAAACACAGGTCAAATAAGCTTTAATTTATTCCAAGTAAACTTTCATATTTTTTTAATAAAAATAAACGTAAACATGTCTTTTGAGACAATTTAATCTGGAAAGACCAAATACATACACGTGTTTTTTTGGCTTGGTATTTTCTACAAAAAAAATCTGACAAATTTCCTTTACTCAATTCACACTTAAGAGAAACAATTTTTTACTACTTTTAAAAATTAATTTTTCATTTATTTACGGATGTGGAAAGGATACGGAAACCGCACCGTCTCTCCGGTAACGTAATTTCTAGCATGCGCGCCTAGTAATCCAAGGAATGCGGGTTCGATTCCCCATCTGGTCGGATTTGAAAAATCTAAAAATGCAGAACTAGATGCCTATTGAGTTGAGGCATTGTCTGACAAACAATTGTGTAAATTAATCTGTCAAAACGTCTTCACATTGCGGAGATCCATATACATACTCCTCTTTCGGAGTGGATATCTGCAAGCTGTGTAGATCCATATGCTCTACGTTGGGAGTGACCATGATATAAAAAAATATGGAAAGTATTTATTTATTTATACTTTTGCAATATCAAACTACACAATAGTTGTATTAAAGCACTCATACATTCAATATATTGAGATGATATGTCATCTATATAATAATATGTAATTTTTGTTTTCTTAGCTAAAATTAATGCTACAAATTTCAAATTTAAATAATTATTTTACACAATTTGACTAGAATAACTTTTAATTCTGGTTTTCAATAATCTGTAGTGTCTACTTTGGCACTAGTTTAATTTACATATTTTACACGTCATTGGCATAATCATTTTACTATGGAAGAATATTTTAAAAATAAAAATAAATCTTCTGGCTTAGTTAATATCGAAGATGACATAAAAAAATAATGGCTTTTTTAATGGAGATAGATAGCTAGATATCGTAAAAAATATTCATAAATTTGCCCTAAAACAGCTTATTTTACAATGATACCATCAAAACGTAAAATTTATATTTAATGAAAAAATTTCAGTGCCTTCATTTAAGATCACCTTTTCGTAACTTATGAATGAGACTGAATGTATTTCAATTGAATAGATTAATGTGGAAGGTCAGCTTTGAATAGAAAAGGGCATAAGAAATTGTAATGGGTTAAAGTGCCTATTGTGAGAAACCGATGGAGTACGATTAGATCTAAATGTTTTATTACAACCCAGGCATACCGTTATGTTAGTTGAATACCCTTACACCAAAGAAATAGCATGGAAAGTTTAGATGATTGTATCAAGAGATAAGTTCAATTTCAATTAGATTAAAAATACAATTTATACTGCAAAGTCTGCGTTGTGCTTTAGACCGGAATTTATCATAATTATATTCAACAATTAACCACCTGAAGACGACGACTTTCTTTTAAAATCATATATAGACAATGAGTCGTTGACCAGTTTAAAATATGTATTAAGTACCAACGCATTAATATTAATAATTTCATCAATGTATGATTTTTCTGATTCATTAATATTTCAATAAAAAATAAAACATTCACATTCGCATATTAGCGTATTAGGTATGCATTTAAAAACTGCTTAATTTCAATATTTATTATTGTTTTGTGTATTAATAGCTTAAATTTACATAAAACACTGTTACCTTTCCAGGTAAAACACGTGGTTTTCAGTATAATTGATTACGTGTTAAACTTGGTTCTTTTTTAGTAATTATCAAAAAATTTCTTGAAAAGCCGTACGAAAAAATACCTGAAATTTTCTTTTAATTCATAAAATATATACATTCAAATAGTACACATATTTTTAACACATCAAATGGGGTAGTTCTCATCCTCTGAATTCTTCGTCTATGATCAAGTAGTCTAAAAAAGGCGACGGAAAAAAAATAGTTTTACACAAAAGTTTGCGACGAAAACGTAATACATTGTGGCAATGTAAAATGGTTAGAGAGGAAAAATTCTCGCCGTTTTTATACATAGATTCAAAACAAAGCAATCAAAAGTTTTGACGTGAGTTTTGCTCTCACATACATAACGACGTACAAACAAGCTGTAGCATATATGAAAAATACACACGGGAAAAACGCAGCCTGTTCAAAGGATAAGCTCGCATTCATGGACGGCAAAGATACAGTTATATCGTAAATCTTTGTTATCATGACATGATAACCCAGTGGAAAGGCGCTTGTTACCCCCATATGATTTCCATTTGACCAAGTGAAAAAAATAAAAACGTACTAAATTTCACATGTTATTTATTGTTATATTGAATAATTTAGTTTTAAATAAAAGTAACTTTGTGACCTAAGACATTATTCTTTTCAATTTCGTATCTATATTTAATAATAAAAAACGACTACGCTTAAAATTATTTAAGTATTTCATGATTAAATACAAGAAATAAATCAACCTCAAATTCAAATAGTGGTCTTGAATTGGTTAGTATTAGTGAATAAATTGTAACTTGGATAAAATTTATATGATTCGTTTGTATATTATTATTAATTTACATTTTAAAAATGCGAGATCTATCGAGGAAAATAAAAAAATACCAAGAAATTAAAAGTTCTGAAAGGGATAAAAAGATAGTTAGTAAATGTATGATGAAAAAAACTAAATAATAATACCTCTTCGACGTGTATGTAAAAACTTTTTTGAATAGTGATCGAATCTATCCACTCAAGCCTTTCAGGGACAGAGTGGCGGACCACATGAAACAGCATGTGAATTTTAATTTAGATGTGAAATTTATACTTGTGACTCGAGACTCAATCACAGTGATAAAAATAAGTTTTTTTTAAAGATAATACATTGTATATTGGTGAAAAATATTAGAATTCTTATCAAGTAAGAACTTTTAGACTTCAGACTTTTGTTATGTATAGAATAAAGAATCTGATGTAACATATTGCATGTTAGTCGAGAATTTATAGACAAACATCTTTTAATTTCAAGTCAACGAGCTTTCTGAAAAGTTTTGGTTGTTTAATACCCACTATTACAAAAGGATCCTTTGAAAACCTTTACCCAACTGTGAAAATAAATGTTTGGAGTTATTTATTACATAGCTCTCCGAGGCGATTAGCCTTCCGAAACGATCGACATAGCCTTTCGATTTATCCTAATTCCACAAGCATTGTTGAAAACTATAAGAAGAAGTATTTAGAAAAATATTCTTTGTATTTTTATAAATGTGCTCCTATTCTTTAGTTGTTTTGCTTTTACAGTCTTTGAAGTATGATTTATCAGGGCCCGGCGTTCACTTATATTTCAATTCTAAACCTTTTTTACACTTTTTATTGTTAGGAAACTTTTTGTGGCAGTATAATCGCATCAAATAAATCTTTCACGTATTTGTAGGTTCAACAAATTTATCAGCTAAAACCGAGAAAAAAATAGCAATAAAGCGCTGGCTTGACCACTTTTATATGATTTTTGTCCAACGTTATGAAAAAAGCCTTTTAATTTTTAATCGTGCCAAAAAGGTACACGTTTAATGTCAACAGGATTTACGAAACAATATTTTTTGCCAAATATTATCCTGACATCAACGTGCATGATAAACCTTAAAAAAATATTATATTTTAAAATCCGTCAAGCTTTTATTTCAAAAGATTTTTTAAATAAAATAATTTTAAAAAGTTGTTTTTTGAAGTTTTTTTTGTAAATTTAAAGTAAATTTTAAAAAAAAACAAAGGCAGTCTTAAAACCAACTGTACTTTATATCTGTACATATATTGTTACCCTTTGAGTATCAAATTAACCGATCTCTTATTTTAATCATTGAATTTCAACTAATTACATCTAAATTAAAAGTAGAACAAGAGAAAAAGAAGAATCAGGTTGTTTGATAATATAATTTACTAATCATTTGAAAAAACACATTTAAAGATAAAAATTAATCAACAATCAAAATAGTAAAACGTTATTTCACCTGTTGTACAAAATTCATATCGCTACTATTACCAAAGATACTTCCACAAGTAGGCCGTAGATAATAAATACCCACTAAGTTATATTTAAGCTTAGCACCTTAAATATTCCACAATTCTACTACCTCAATGAACCAGACATTTTGTCTGCAAGAATGACAAGGCACCCTTGAAGATATGAAGCCTGCGGGAAGCTTAGACACCACAGCTTTAGCGGATGAGAAGAGTAGAGAAGGATTGTCGAGGACTGTGCGTTGGTAATTAACGTTACATAGTGTAAAGTGGAGAATAATAAAAGAGAATCCTTGATTAAGCTTGCTTGACAATGTCAGGCTAATGATGTTGATATTTATTTAGCAAAATGAAGTGAGTTTTTGTAATTACTTCAAATATAATGGATTCTAAAGCGTTCATAAACTTATATATGTTCAGTAAGTATACATTTAAAAAAAACTCAATTCGGTATCTTTTTGGAAATTTCAAATTATTATAATGAAAAAATGATATTAAGAACAGTTCCAATGATAAAAAACATTAAAATGCTTCGGTCATACTCCAGTAAAAACTCTTTATTCATAAATAAAAAACAATTTTATTCGAATATTTCTATCGATAAATATGTATTTATAAATCACTAAAGATTGATACTGATGATTTATCAACCGCGGTTTCAAATTATGAATCAATATCTATTATTACTATTTCTATCACTGTATCTCTAACACCCGCCAATAAAAACTGTTTATATCATATTATAATTTATAGGAAGTTTATAAAGTAACACATTCACATAGACGCTTTATATGATATAACTAATCATTACCATTTTCATATTCCGCCATATATTTGAGTTAAAATTTTATTTTTTAGTACGTTATATTACATCAAAAAACAAATAAAGTTAACCATACAACAATTAATCAAGTTTTATACACACACACACATATCTATATATATATACCATGCTCATTCCTAAAGTGGAGCATATGGATCTATACAGTGTGAAGAAATCCACTTCAAAAGTGGAGGATCCTCACAATTTGAAAACGACTTGACAGATTTTTTCTCACGAGAATTGTTTCTCAGACAATCTCTCAATCCAATGGGCATTTACTTATGCATTTTTGATATTTTTTAATTCGAGAGATGTAATAATCGAACGCGCCGCATTCAGCATATTGCTAGACGTGCATGTAAACTTTTAAGTTACTGGGAAGACACACATAATAAAATCATTTTTTCAACATCCATCATCAAGTAATTTCACATTAAATGTAGTTAAAATCACACAAATAAATCAAATTCTAATCTTTTAAATTATTAATTGTATTCTCGTTATTGATAATATTTAAATTTTCCAGTATGTTAAGATCGCTTTTATGCACACAATCGAGCGATGCAATAAAGTGATTATGAGTTAGCATGAACTAGATAGAAATAACAAAAAAATGTAATTTAATAACACAAATTTTAAAACACGTTTTCAGAAAACTTCGAAGTAATTTTTTGAATTTATTTTCTAAATATGTCATAAACGATGAAAAGGTGTTGCTTAATCAACTAATAAACTCTTTTTTTCATAGTGATATATAATACTATTGTATATAAAATACTGTTAAGCTGTGATATTAACAAAAGTCAGACTATAATGCTATTATCCTTTGACTTTTTTTATGAAACGTCGCGATTTTTACGCGATATAAATCAGTTTCATTTGACGTTAAAAAGTAATCTCCATTTAACGCGTTGGCCAAGTTTGGTCTGAGACTGGGGCGCACGTTTTTTTCAGTGTCGTAAATATATTCAGCTGGCGATTAATTCAATCCGGGCCGTGGGCGTAAAACGAGGAGTGAGGGGCGCCAGACCTGGACGGCCAGGTAGGTGCATACAATTTTACTTCACTCAGTCCGATTCGTGGAATTTGCGTTACGTATATGTTGGGAACAATGACCATAATAGTGCAATCACCGACAATTTTCCTGCAACATGCACATAAACCATTAGTAGAAAAAAGCTTGCTAAAACAGTTTAATTGTTTTTCTTTTTAGTTATTTGTTAAAAACCGTTTTTGTATTTCAAATATTTCTTCAAAATTCTAGACATGTAGACTTTAAACGTTTACTTGATATGAAAAAATTCAACAATTTTGATGAATACCTTTAAAATACTTACACAAATAAAATACTTCCATATTTGGGTTTTTGTTCACACAGAAAGTAAAACACAATGGTCTCTAGAACGCTAAACAGTTTTAATATAGTATTTAATTGTGGTATAGAAAATGTACATTATGTGTGAGTAATTTAATATCGATCATTTGGCACACACAAACAGGAAAAAGCTAAATTAAGCAATCAACCGGGAAGAAAACTTGGATTTACTACATTTTTAGTTAGATAGAGACTCGAGTAAGCCACAACAAAGATTTGTTTCAAAATTAAATTGAAACAAAAGTAGCATCATTAAATAATTGAGCAATAAGGATTTTTAAATTGAAGTTATTGCTTTGGGTCAAGTTTTGAAATGGAAAATGCTTTCTTATAAAAATATATCAAATAAAACATAAGACATATAAAAAAGTTTAAGCATTTTTCGCAATTTTTACCAATATGCGAACAAAATTAACTTGGAAACGCAAGGCACTCGATAAACGGTCTCTAGAGAATTTGTAGGTTTGGTAAATTTTCTTCTTGCGCGACAAGCGCCGGTGGATACGTGTAATTTACGTCTCTTGGAAAATATTTGTAGAATTATCTACTGCTTGTAGAAATATAGACAAAATTGATGTACTCTTATATAAGTATGTCATGTTCGTTAGTTCAAAATATCTTACCCGGGGGACGAATTTTCGTGGATAAATTGTCCGAGACCTGTGCGAATAAAAGTCGAGGTGTGTGTGTGTGCGCGTCCTCGAAGAATGCGCGCGCTGAGCGAAAGAAAAATTAGCCGGTTGAAGAGAAGTGGCGCGTTCATTGTGAGCGAAACGACGGCGGCTGAAGCCCGGACCTGTAGCCATGGCAACGAGCTGAGGCCGGGCGCGACAGGGATGGCAATAGAAACCGACGCCCGCCGATACGCGACGAGCGTCGCCGGAGAAGGGCGAGCGTCGCGGCGCTGGGCGGCTGGGGTGCGATCACATTGTTCAGGGAACGCGTTCGTCAATTTTTGGCGGGACCTTGGATCATACGGTCACCTGACACCAGGTGCTCTGAGGTGATTCGGGATATCCAATTAAACTAATGTAAATTACCAATCTGTCAAAGTTGAACAGTCATTGATTGTATGAATGAATTGTTACATTCATCATACTTTCAACTGTTTTATTGAAATGTATGTATTTACGTTACAGAGATTTATTCATTTTTCATTAGTTTTGATTTTTTTTTTAAAGAATAAATTACGATCTAATGATTCACACATTTTATATTGTAATGTTATTAAATTCAGTTAAAACCACTAAATAAAAAAAGCATATTTTTTAATCCATCGTATTTTCATATTATTTATACGATATTACAACAGATTTCTTAGCAAAATAATATTTATTGATTTACTAATTCAAAATTGAAAAGAGAATATTAACACTAATACCAAATCTATAATATTAATATTATTTATATATTCCAACAAATCTTTGACATTACTATGAAAATAATAAAACATAATCTATCATATTTTTCTATTACAGTAATATGATATTTAGGTAAAATATACAATTTCACTTAATTTACTACGGAAAATTCTTTTTCTGCCAATATTTCCAGCTTAAAAATATCAGTAATCTTTATATATATTTTCGTAACCATAAAATATAACAAAGCTTTTATTCTACCCACATATATTTTGATATTATGAATTATTGTTTAGCGTGGTTCAAATTTCTCCGATTCCTGTAACTAATATTCGCGCATCGCCGTCGATTTCATATAGACAAGAGTCAATAGAGAAAGGCTTTTGGAATATAACAAAGCGAATATACATCAAGGGAATCCTAAACTTTGGTTTGAATAATAACTGTATACTTGTGTATATGTTCATATTCCTCGGGTTGTGCTCATATACTAAATTATGTATACCTACACTAAAAATAAAAAGTATGTATTTTTCAATACTATTTTTACGAATATGCGAAAATTTTAACCAAAAAAATTACCTCATCTTCTCACTTCTCATACCATTTTCGCTCGTAAAGTGGAGCATGCAGATCTACATATTATGAATACATCCACTCCGAAAGTGAAGTATATGGATCTCCGCAATGTGAAGACGTCTTGACAGATTAGTTCTCACGAAAATTGTTTATCAAATAATTGCTCAACCCAATCGTTATGCAGTCCTGTATTTTTGGATTTTTAAAATTCGACAGATAGGAAATCGAGCCCCATTCGTGAAATTGCTTACTACGGATTGCTAGGCGCGTACGCTACCAACTAGGCTACCGGAGAGATAAAAGAAAATTACAACAAGTAATATATAATTTTGAATGAAAAGTGTATATTTATTTTTTTAATTGCTTGATATTTTTTATATCTACATGAAAAAATTCAAAAATATCTATACTTCTTGTTCACACTATTATACTCTCAATGCAATTCGACTCGCTAAGTAGTTGACCAATCTGATATTATCCATTGTATGTTTTAGCCATATGGCTGAGCATTGCTCCAGGCCAAACTTAACAGTTTAGCTTATCGATGACTTAATCTGCAAACTAGCCAACTCCATTTGTATAAAATATTCAACAAAACATTGATAAATGTGTATATTACTGCATAGAGTTGATCGACAATTTCATTTATTTGTGGCTTTATACGGGTCTGTGCGAATAAAATTGAATCAAATGTATTTTGACCCAAGGTGGAGTAAGCTATTAAGCCATCGATATTCAATGATCTAAAAATTTGTGACTTTAAACATATAAAATGTGGTATCATAAATTAAAATATTATTCATACGCACTACGAATACTTTTTATAATTGATAGACGTTCATGTTAATCAATAAACTGTGTAATAATGATAAAAGTATTAAGCTTTAATTAAGTTTGATACCAATGTTAACTTATGTTTTATAAAAAAAACATTTATTATGCAGTTTGTAATGATTTTATAACTATTTAACAATAGTTTATCGATTTTCTAAACTGGTAATAATAAATAAATAACAGATTAAGAGCCATGGCTTATAGTTTGGCTTCAGAGTTTTCTGCGGTTGAAAGCATCTCCCCGCATTTACTTTGCTTTGTAGATTTTCGCTGACCAAAGTCTCGATAGTTATTAATGACAAACACGACTGGTTATTAGTTTCAGCTCAGAACACACAATAAAAACTTGTTATGCCTAAGAAATGATCTATGGTTGCTATTTAATGTGGCCATAAAAGTTTTTGACGAGCGCTTAATTATGTTATATCCATAAACACCAAGTATAATATGAGTAACTATAGTCTCATGCACTAAAACTCACCCCCATGTCTTGACTCTTAGTATGTTTTAATATCATGAATTTATATTGGTCGTTATCTAAAGAAATAATCAAAATATATATTTAAGTTATTAATGCAAATACAGTTAGTTTAACAAGAAACTTTATACATAAAGCGAAACAATATCATGAACAAATACGCTTATGAGATGTATAATTGAAATTATTTTACCATATATTCACGTATAGTAGTATGAACAAGTTAACAAAAACAAAACTAATTGCGTACTTTTTATCGGTTACGCAGAGATTTTAGTTATTTTTTTTTGGAATTTTATTTATTTATGTATATGACATATTTTTACGATCCTTTTGCAAAATAATCTTAACATTTTCTTCAGTATAGTAAAAAGTATATCTTCTACAACATTTCAATAATAAAGAGTATAAAAATCGTATATTCTACTAAAAGGTAAACGCAACTTTTATGTGAAATAAATAACGTTTACTTCCTAATAATTTACCATAAAGTCTCAAAATATGACGGCAGCAATATTTTTTTTATAAATTGTTCTCATAAAAACATCGTCCAAAATCGCTTCACTTCCATTTTTCACTCGATATTATCAAACTCATACAAAATTGTATGACGCGCTTTACACAAAATAAAAGAAAACTCAGCAAAAAAATACAGTAAGGAAAATAAAAGTCCACGAGAATCTCCAAGAAAGAAAATGGATGTTAGGATCTGAGACAACAAATTAAAAAGAGTTACATCGCGTAGGACACATTGTAGGAATCCACTGACCGACTGTCCTGGGAAAGCTGCGACTTATATTTCTTACAGGGTAGTACCAGCCCCCCGTCGCTGAGTCAGTCTCCCCACGGAGTATCCGAAAAATTAAGCTTCTTTGAAATATCGCTTTCGGCTACAGTCTAGGCTACACTGTCGATGCCTTCAAAAGCTTTTACGAAAAAGAATGTGCTGGTTACCGTTTTTGTCTGGTGATAAATGTTTATATTATTTCTATTCGAGAGAAAAATCGTATGTTTAGTGTAAAAATTTAGACAGAAAATACTTTATTTAATGTAAACACATTATTTTGAGTTGTTTATGCGTAAAGTTATTAAATATATTCAGAGTAAAATACCATAACGAGTTATTAATTAATTGACAATACATGATTTAATGTTGAATAATACAAAACTTTAATTCAAAGCTATAATTATATTTTTTTGAGGATATTTACAATATGACACTGCTTAATTAACTGTTATTTACTGTCAATTATTTATTTTATTTGTAATGGGATATTTGAAATATCAAAAAACAACTCAAATCAAACCTTCTAAAATCTATCAACATATTTTAACAGTTCATAGGTTAAAATTTTATCTTCAATATATTTAATCCATATAAAAGATCACTTTAATTTTATATTTACCTTGTTACCGTGATGCTGTTTACACGGCAAGAATATGAAAAAATCAAATATTTTAGGTTGTTTTTTGCATTCAATTACTTTTATAACGATATATGGAAATACTTAAAGTTTGCTTTGTAACATGCAAACCTTATTCCATATTATTTTAATAAATCTACAAAATAATTTCACCACACGTATAAAAAATAATGTTTTCATCCTATGATAACATTGACATATTTGTAGGTCTCTTCATTTACGAGAGCGGTAAGATAAATCATATTTGATGAAAATGTTGTTTGTTAACTCCAGTTTTTAGTATTACGACCTTGTTGAGGGCAGGTACTCTTTGATAAATGACGGTGAATAACGAAAGTACGATGAAAACAACCCAATAATACTATAATGCGCAATTTACGAAAAGTGACCTCAGTTTCAATCGTTTATATCCCTCACGTGTTTCTCCTCAAATTTGATTACTAATTGTTGTCTGATGAATTTCAATACTAAAAATAGAGCATAAGGTGTTTATCAAAAGAACATTTACAGTATACAAATCTTTTATTTTTACATACAGTTAAAAGTTTTAAGCACCTACCTTTTCAATTATAATCGAAGCATACATAAAAATTTAAATTAATTACTATTACAAATTAATTAAATTAAAAATAACTTTCACATGATGGTGCAATATTCAATATTTATTTTGTAATAAAAATTAACAAGAAAACAATTTAAGCAAAGTGGAGAAAAAAATAAATGACAAAATTAAAGGTAACAATAAGACTTGTCAGTCTATAACAATCAAATGTATGTGTATTAAATTTTGCAAAAATGTTTCATTTCAAAATGTATGATTCCTATTAATAACATTGTTGTTTGCAGCAATTAATTAACGAAACTTATTTTAATCAATCTAAAGTTAAAGCCGATCGCGTCTGTTACCTAAACTATTTTTAAATATGTAGTGCCAATTAGTGTGTAATATTATTCTTACGTGCCTATCTGAAAAGATTTAGAGATATAATATTTTTTAAGCGCTCACTTTGCTGAAAGCAGGTTAGTAAAAAAGGTTTTCTGGAGTTTTAACATTGAATTTCTCCGATGCGGGAAATGAATGGATGCTTTTCTGCACCTTATTGGTTTTACACATCTTATAAGATGGTGTGCTTAAAATGATGTTTATTTTTCCGAACGACGGCATTATTTATTTGAAATGCTATAAAAATCCCATGCCAAGCTTAAAGTTTCTAATACATATTACATATAATTTTGTCTTGTGATAAAAATATTATTTACAATACAATAACTTAAGCCATCATTTTCAAAAAAATTATCGACTACCTGTAGTAAACCATTTTTGAATAATGTTTGTCACGAATATATGTTCATGCTACTAATAACTTTATGGGTATTATAAAATATTATATAAAGTAGTGTTCTCCATAAGAAAATACATAATAATGTTTTTTAAACTGTTCATAGCATGTGCATGTATAATATCTAGAAATAAATTTAATATATAACGGAAGCATAAATAGTTTATTGTAATAATAAAATTGGAAGAATATAAATACTGTAAACACTTTACTAATGGCTCATTGAGTATTTGAAATATCCGCAAAAAATATATGCTTTATTTATTGACACTAAAAGTGAGTCAGAATTTTATAGTAGAAATAAAAATAGCTCGCTTTTTTCCAGTTTTTACTCCATTGGATACAACAAAGCTATGTTCTTCTAAAACAATAAATTTGTAGATATGAGCTATGTAAGTGTTCAAGGACGAGTATAATAGTATTTTATTGGAATACAATATATTGTTTCAAATTAATACATTTTATAAATTCTATTTAACAAAATACACATATTTTAGCTAACCAGATTGTTAGCATTTTTTATCCTATAATATTATTTATAAACCAATATACATAATGCGTTATATCTATTTCAGCTGGAAATAAATTTCACCTTATTATAAAAAATCTTCATTTTAGTATTTTGAAGTATTCCATTTCATTTTGATATTTTTACTATAATTATTATACGAGGGAAGAGATTAAAAAGTATCATCAAAGAAATTAATTACAGCAGCTATTCAAACTCATGTATAAATCGTACAAGTTGAAAAAGATATTTTTTTCAACATGGTGTCATGTGTCCCATTGGAAAAATGGGAGTCATCTGACGTGCGTACGACAAGCAATCGAAAGAAGAGCCTCGCCTCAGTCTGATACTCACGGAATGAGAAAAAACGGTCGACCATTTCAAATCATCCGTCTGTTCATTTATCACGATATTGTGGTACATCCCTTTATATTATCTGGCCGACGTTCTGTGACTTGCATCATACAAAAAAAGAAGTCATTATTTATGAGGCTGGCATTAGAACCATTGTCCTATTCAAGTGATAATAATATTTCTTCTCTTATATCTCTAATACTCGTCGAAAAAATGTTTCAGACTACTTAAGAGCACTAAACTTCTTTACAATAGTTTTAAAATAACTATATGTACAAGAACGTATTATTTTACTTAAATCGTTTCATTTATTTTATATGTATCATAAATAGTGATTTCACTTTTTCATTTTTATTTCGTCATTACAAAAATACTTATTAGATATACGTTCACTTACGTATGTGTTTAATTTTCAAATTTAATGATTGTTGGTTAATACATTTCGAATCTGCAGTACATTTTAATTTTACAAGACAATAATTTTAATTTTGTTATTTAAATAATACTTAAAAATAAAAGGAATGATAAAATGTTTGCGCTATTTTAAAAGTTATGTAACAATAATGTGTTCAGTATAAAAAAATGTTCAGAAAAAATCTCCGCCAAAATATACGCTCGTTAAATCTAAAATACAATAAGCCAACTTAATCCTCTTAACTAAAAGCTTGTTTAGGTAGATTTTTATCGCCAATGAACCTTTGTGTTGTAATGCACGTGAGAAAAATATTAAATCAACTGACACAACATGATTAAAATCAAATCACGTTAAAAACGTGTACGTCCATAAAATTGGTGATGAAAACACGAACGGCGGAGAGTGCGCGCGCACTTCAGCGTTCATAAAACAGGATTGAAAGCTGCCACGGATAGAATCGCTCCATAAATCGTCGAGCTTTAAATTACCTTGCCTACTGAAACATGTAGCTTTCAACATCACATACTGACAGATATACGCACAATGGCACCTGTTTTATACACTACCTTCTACTAGCCGGCTCATATAAAAGCATTCGTACTCGGAGACGCGATTTATACGCAGGTAACTTCGCCGAGACAAACGACCTTAACGACGATTCATATTTTGGAAAACGGCAAACAATGTGTGAACATGCCGTGACTTTTAGTGGTTCTAAGTGCGAATACGCTCGGATTTTATTCGAAATGTTTTACAGCCTTTCCGAGTTGAATAACAATTTGTTACAGAACATGGCATAGACATTTAATACGATCTTATTCATTATATTATAAACGACGTCATTTATCCTTCTTCACATTGCTTTTGACTATAATTCGCTCGTAATAATAATGAATCACACATTATTATTCATCATTTTTTCAGTGCTATATAAAACAGCAAAACTCAAAAAAAGCATAACTTCTATTCTGCGTTTTTTTATCTAAATACGTTTTCAACAAATAAATATTTAAAACAATTCGCTTGCCAATTGCTTTTTCGAATTTCAAAAAAAAATATGTTTTTATATAAAAAATGATGATAGAAAAAATTAAGAGTCATGATATCATCAAATTTGGTTGAAAAAAATATTTTTAAATATCAAAAAAATGTTCTTTATAAATCAAAACATATAATAACAATACATATAAAATTATAAATTAATATAAATACATTCCAATCATAACTTGGTTGTAAAAAAATAAGAACATATTTTACAGCATATTCATACAATAATACAATATTAAATTCACATAGAAGCCAAAAAAAATAGAGTTTCATTAGTTATATATGTACTAATATTTCATTTCTTTTTAATTCTTTGTAGAGTCCAATTTTTGGATACGCGTTTATTCAGATTTTGCTGACTTGGTGAATGAAATAAAAGCAACAAATCATTCTTGAAATTCCCATTTTAGGTAAATGATATACACAAAATATTCCCCGAAAATGGAAAAACGTATTTTTCTGAATGATCTATTAATCATATCACGTGCACCTATTTATTATAAAAAAAAACTTTTTTCTATCAACGAGGTCTTATCTCTAAAGGGGCCGTATTTGAGTTTTTTCGTTCTTGTTCTTTTATTCCTACATAAAAAATATACCCAAAGGCTGTGTAAATTGACTCAGCTTGCTCTAAAGCTGGAAGAAAGCCAGATTCTTTTTTCTGGTATCGTACAAATATCAAAATTGATCTGTTTACAAATGGATAAGGCGAAACAAATAGAGTTTTAAACTTTTAGCACGTGATATAAAATAAATCTTTATATTCAAGATGACAGTTTTGTATTGAAATATTATTATCAGTAACAAAAAGAGGACGTATACAACTGATAAAATTTACTATTTTCAAATATGTAACATTTTTTTCCATATATGTACAACAATCTTATATTAATTTGGTAACCTATTATCTAACAGTTTTTAATGCTCAAATTAATATTTTTACTTTCATTTATCTTCCCCAAATTAAAATTAAAATACACTTTTTATTTATTTTTTGACGATTTAATTTTTTGGCTTATATTTTTTTAATTATTATATTTACAT
This sequence comes from Rhyacophila evoluta, assembly GCA_022683975.1. Taxonomy (NCBI): domain Eukaryota; kingdom Metazoa; phylum Arthropoda; class Insecta; order Trichoptera; family Rhyacophilidae; genus Rhyacophila; species Rhyacophila evoluta. The sequence goes on from JAGVSQ010000284.1 coordinate 17,556, forward strand.
ATACGTTACATATATATAATATATTTTGAGATTTAAATACATTTATCCCAAAATTTCTTGGGTACTCACAGAACTTGAAAGAAAATATAATAAAAAGATAAGATTCGTTAAAATTTCGCTATCTTTACCGCCTAATAAATATATAAAAGAAATGATTTGAAGATTTTGTATGTAAATATTATCCATAAATATGTTTCTATAGTTTATTTTGAATGCTCTTCGCGTATCATAAAAAGGAAAATAAAATATCAAATAATCGCATTGTTATTTTATTGACCAAATAACATAACAACGATCTACTTTACAACACTTATAACATAAAAGAAATACACTAAAAATGTTAATATGGATAAACATTTTATCGGAAACATCCAGGCGCGTATTTTTACGATCAAATTAATTGAACCGTTTTATCATTGGGGTTTTCCACCGTTTATGAAACGCTCAAGTGTTTATTCTATTAAAATAATGCGTTTTCTTGTTAGAAAATTTACAGGTTTCAAATTTTCTCCGAAAATCCCAACTTTTCTTGGCCCGTTAAATTTCCGTGAAACGGTGTTTACCTTTTCATACAGCGAGAACGTTCAACGCGTTAGGCAGGTGGTTGCTTGATCGATGAGGTTACTTGACTTTTAAGGTATCTTTAACTTCTGCGACCTCACTATAACGAAGTTTCTTCTTGAGGCAACTACTTATGCGTCCCCTACACAAACCACTTACGGTTACTTCTTGCTAGCATATGCTTACATTGTAAAAAAAACAATTTAGTAAAATAATCATACTCTAAACCAACACCCTCCTGAGATTTGGCCTTATTTTAAAGTTTATACAGCCAAAGTTCTTCAGGTATCAAAAGGTTTTTAATAAAATGTTTATGCGCGTATGAATTTATAAACAACCTTTTAAAACTTTTCTTATTGAATCTTTTCAGTAACTATACAATATCTTCGATAAAGTTTTATTATTATATTATCAAATCATTATAAATAACTTTAAAGCTGCTTATAATACTGGTTATATAAAATTGTATTTTATTGTGACATGATACTTTTGTTTATTGACAATGAATACATCCGTTTTATTTTATTTAAATCCAAATATTAAATACGGTATTTTTTGTAGAAGTGGAAATGTATTGAATAACATTTTATATAAAGTTCATCACTTTGTAACAATGGAAAACTGTTTTATTATTCTGTGTCACTTGACAATTTATGCCATCGCAATAAAATTTTATAAATTAATGTATTGCAGGATCGTCTCAAAATACCATAAATGATTAAAAGAATGTAAACATCAAAGATTTGTACCATATATAATATGTGTATCACGAATATTTTATTCAATCAAGGTTTTATTCCATTTTTTAATTCATTAACTTCGTCAAAAAAGTACATCAATAATTCTAAGTAAATAATATAACGTTATTCTATTCATTTTATAGTCAGTTATCTTCAAAATTAAATCACCTAGTTTCTTATATTTTTGTCCAATATTTTTTTCAGAGCGATTATTTTTCGGGTCTGCTGTAAAACATGGAATCGGATTAGGAAAAAGGTTGCAAAGGTAACGAATAAAAATACCATCTCGAGAAACTTTATTGACCCCTCACAGTAAAACACGTTTATTGGAAGAAGTTTCTCCGTATTTTGACAAATATTTCTGTCGTATAAAAGATATTTACAGTTTCGATAGTGTCTTTTCACTATGCTTTGCGGCGATAAATTTCTCTAAACATGTTAATCAAAGGATTCGTTTTTTGTGAATTCTCTACTTTAAAATATACATCTAGAATCAAATCCATAAACTTACATTTTTACTTAAATAATTCCAGTAAATCTTGGTATAAAATTATATCATTTGTAATACTACATTTTGCGATTATATCGTCATGGTCATTGTAATGAAGCTATTTTTTTAGATAACTGAGTTATAAATTTTAACAATCTAACAGTTAAAATCGATACACAATTTTTAAAATAAAGTTTAATTTACTATATTATAAACATGATTTTGATCGCGTATATCAATAAATCAAGTATTATAATAGTCTTTATTCATAAAGTATTTATATTCAACGTTTATTATTTTTACTTATCATCGCCTGAATTGTTCATAATTAATTTTATAGTATCGATTTATAAACTTGGGTCACTCTTATTATCGAGAACGTCTACTTAATTTAAAGCAAATCAATAAGTGTGACGAAAAACAAAGAATCAAAAGTAAGTAATTGAGTCTCAACCTTCGCAATCAATGTTTATACAGTCATTATTCTTATCTCCTTCGTTTCCCTTATACTGAAGAGTCTCTACAGCCTACATTCTGCGATAAAACGAAATACAGGTCTTTCGTTATTTATTTTGTCGATAAATCTACTGAATGCTATTTTTTTAATATTTAACGATCAAATTTTAGACTGCATTATTAAATAAAAATATGGGATAAATGGAATATGAAATATAAAAATGAAGACCGAAGTAGATTTGTGCTGCAAAAAAACAGTATCTGACCATTTTCGCGAAAAGACGTAGTATAATCCCATTTGGCCAATTTAAAGTATCATGTACGATTCACCAAATAAATAATCTTTATTAATTCTGCAATACCGATCCGTGTGTGAAAAGATTTGAATAATATTGATATAATACATTCAACTACTAGATGTTAATTAATTTTATATATGATAAAACAATCTTTAAAATGTGTGATCTGCCAAATCTAGTCAAAAATATGGAATTAATATTAAAGTTATATAATAGATAACTATTAGGAAAAAGTAACTTTAATGTTTTTGTATAATTTTTAAAATTTTACACCCTCCATTTAAATTAGATTTTACTTTAAAACGATAAATATCCGCTTACTCGTATTTATTTAAACTTTTGATATGTTGGTGTTTTATTTTTGATATCATTCAAATTGATCTACATATTTCACATAAAAATCATTTTTTCATTGAACCTTTAAATCTTCAGGTTTCATGGTATAAGTAAGCGATACGATTTTTGCGCGAATCATGGTGATAAAACACTTCATAGGGGCTCAAACAATTAAGTCAACAACTTCTTCTCGCGATATCAACCGGTTCTAAAATACATTTTGCCGAAGCAGCAAAAGCTCCCCGTGCATGCGCTGGATATTAACTCTTGAACAAATACGGAGTGCCTACGAGTAACAAGATTATATTTTGATCCCGAACTGTGGCTCTACGCTTCGCCTGCAAATAAATAACCATTGGCAGACGCCTTAAGAGAGTCCGTTCCTCTTAGTAACGACAATGATCCTCTAAAAATAATAGCGCTGTTGATGATGGGTTTAATTTCAACGCCCTCACGTACCTCTCACGACGTGCTGGGCGAACAAAAAAGGCTCTCTAAATCGATACACGGACTGAGAGCGATGTACTATCTATCGCCTGTCTAATTTTCTCATCGAGTACTTTATGTAAGCTTAATTTATAGTTACATGCTTCTAATTAATATACTACCATCTTTATTTTTCTGAAATTAATTGGTAAAGCGGTTATGAAAATAGAAATTAAAAAGCGGAAAAGCAATACAATACAATATCAATACGTGTTTAAAACATTATTATAAAAATACGTGATTTTTGCTCTCATAAATATCAAGCATTTAATATTTTTCGTTGTATTTTTCCATAAGATAGTTTTAATCCTTAATTATTTTAACTTATGGAATGTAAACGAAATATAACAATAGTTGTTTCAACAGTTTTAATGATACTCTTAACATAAGCTCACTCAATTCGACTCTTCGTAATTTTAATATTAATTTAGTATGGTATTTATCGATATTTATAAGTTTCTATTACCATTACATATATATTACAGTAATCTATCAAGACACATCTTAAAATTGTGTCGATCTATTACACTTTCAGAGAGAATATGAAAAAAAATTAACATTTATAGATATAGTTCATTTCCAATTATGCCAATAATTCTGAATTTTTTTTTTTGAAGTTTCATTTTACATCCTGAAACACAACATGCGCGCCGGTTTAAATTGCCATTTATCAGTTCTACAAAGCGCAAGACTCACTTTGCATAACTGTACGTGAAGACATGTCATAACTTTCATGTTCCATTTTAAGAGAAATAGTAGTTCTGGAAGTGCTTTTCTGTGTAAAAAATTAAGAGACTCCACATCTTAAAAATATGTATCACCTTAAATACCAATCATCGTCCGCACTAGGTGTAAATAAATACCATCATATTTACTGTGAAACTATAAATACAACCCATTCATTTTAAAAATTTTGAGACCCAATTCACTTTTAATAACCATATTATGACAGCTATGACCCCTTATAAATAATAACTGTATAATAAACGTAAACGTTTTGCTTTTTCAATCCAGATAATTTGATGATAAGATTAATTAGTTATATTAAAACGATATTAAGATTTTTTTAATTATGTAATTTCTATAACTGTATTGTAAAAATTATGTCATATTAATAGGTATGCTACTTTTATAATTGGATTAAACATTTATTGGCTTTAATGTGATATTAATATTTATAAATATGCACAAAAAAGTAAAATACCAAAGTAAGTACTAATTTTGCTTAATTTAAAATTCTTATTATCCTTTTTAAACAATCTTTCTCGCAAGTAAATTATCATTTCGAAACAATGAAGGAAAATTTTCCTGGTTTTTCCACTTTATCTTTGCTATTTCGAGATAATATTATGTATACTTACTAACTTCGAGTGCGAGCTTTCTTGACAGACTAAGGCGCACTTGCCGAGGAAGGCATTAAATATTATTATGTGAGCAAATGACAATTCCTTGCTAACAATAAGACTCTCTGTTAACTCACTAAAGTTATCATACATAATACTTAGTACTACTCAATTCGAAGACAGTAGCATTATAATTGTTATAGTCTATTAAATGTTCGATAATATCTACTTTTGTTTATATTAAATCTAGAAAACTTTTCAACTGTAAATTATTATTCAATTATTTACATAGAACAATAATTGACACAAAAACATATGTCTGTTTATCACAAAACTTTTTTTATTATAAATATGATTACTGCGATAGTAGTATCATAAATAATTTCACACCAAAGAAATTTTATAGAATATCTTACAATATATTTCTTTTAATATGACAAATGTGGTTAAATATATTTATATTTGTTTTCAAATTTAAAATCTTCTTGATTACACTATACAATGATTTGAAAAGGTGTTTGAATAGATTAATATTGAATATAACTGAATAAATGAAATTGCGTTATTAAGTAAAACGGTTTTGTTAGTATTACATGAAACATTTTTATGGTATGATAATCCTAAGTCGTTTGAAAAGATAAGAAGATTACACAGCAAACGAACTTTTATTATTTTTCTATTATAAGATTCTGCAAAATTTACCGCTAAAATTTTAAAGCTTACAAATTCATTGGACAGTATCAAAGTAAGAGACGGGAACTTAGTGTATTGGAAAGATAACAAAATTATTAATTATTATTATGAAGAGACAAATGATAAAGGTTCTTCATTTTTGGGGAATAACATAGAAGGTCTAACTGTATACACAGCTGCTTATGAAGAATTTATTTGGACGTATCATTATTGAAAAGTATAATTTATGGAGCTTAAATATTATTTTAAACGAATTTTTTTTTTCTTTAATAAATTCACAGCACCTATAAGCATTTGCGAATAAAGCTTATGTTCAAGGACTTATTGCATAATAAAAGTTGTTAATTTTTATATTCAAACTACTTGTGGTGTTTTATTTGAAGCTTTGTGACTATCTCATTAGAGGCGAGCTCGTACCGTGAAGTGACGACGTAATTCAAAACGTGTTTTTTGATGAATCTTCAAAAACCGCCCTCGACTTTTTTCACTGAATTAATTCAAGATTTTTGATTATTACTGAGATTTTTATAAAAACGTTTGTCCATTTTAAATTTGAATTCATCTCTCTAAAAAATAATGAAACGGAATAAATTTTCTCGGAATTTCATTCATTGTAGAATTATTTAAAGCCATTGAATTAATGCAAGGTATGTATTTTTTTTTTAATTGTAAACCATTTATATTTTGCTTTGTCGGAAGTATTTTTGAAAAAAATACAAAACCCTTCAAGTACTTTACAGTTTCATTGGCCAATTTATTTCACTTGTTACACAGTTGTTATTGGTAACTAAAATAGTAAATCATTTACTTACTTTAGAATTTCTTTAAAATATTACAATATATATAGAAGAAAACTCACGAGTATTTGAACAAAAATAAAAAGATATCAGTGTAACATTTAACCCATATTCAGAGAATATTGATATCATGAAGGAGGTTGTGACCTATTCAAAACTCACAATTTATACCGTTAAAAGTGATACATGACAAATACCCATGTTTTCGATTTATATACTCCCACGGATATTGATTTTAAAAATAACACGTTGATTTTTACAATACAGCTTAAAGTTTGAAACTTTTAACTCAATATTAATAAAACATACTGAAATATTATGTATATCATATATTTTACGTAAAAATTAAACTAGAATTTAAAAGAAACATAAGCTGTCGAATCGATATTTAATGCAATATTTTCTTTACAAATTTATTTGAGAAATCTCTATTTCACAGTAAAATAGCTGAACTCATGGTTAAATTGTATTTTATTTCGATTGCGATACTACAACAATATATTTTTGTATGATTAATTTACTGATCATTACTTAATAATGATTCCCGATGTCAGATACCTACATGCTTTTAATTTCAAATTGGTAAAAAATCATCTATCGCCCAGCAATACAATTATTCATTACAGGGCAATGCAACCAATCGAGAAAATTAATTTGGCCAGTCACCTGTATACCGCACAACTACAAAAATGTCACAACTCAATGAGTTGGGCTTAGACTATCACTGGCGTAACGTGCAATTAAAAATAGTGCATTTATATCAAAACGAAAAAAAACTGATCATCCTTAAGCAAACTCCATTAATGATAAAAGATACCTTTCCATAGTTTTCTATGAGATGATGTGGTTTTTTTAATTTTTTTCAACAATAATTCATCACATTTATAAAATTTTAATTTTAGTAATTTAATGACCATTATTTTTGATTGTTTTGAGTATTTTCATCTGAATAATCAATGAACCATTTTATTATTTCAGCATATCGTCGCCAAAGAAATAATACTCCGCTTGTATTAGAAAGGTAATTAATTGTTCAGGGGAAGATAAGATAATATTTTAGGATTACAAATCTATTTTACTTTATAATTTGAGATATAAGAATGTTATTCACAAATAAAAATATAAAAACTTGAAGTACAGCTTGTATATACAATGTATCTGGAATACATGGAAAGTATTTAAAAATAACAATTTGTATGTGATTTGGGAGATACAAAGAAGCATAACATGTTTAATTGAATAACCGTAAAAAATGTATAGAAATAAGTTTATTTACAGAAAATTTAAAGAGTACAGTAATCTCACTGAAATAATAAATGTTGCAACGTTAAAAAAAAATTCAGACGAAAAAGATTACTTGTCGATATGTACGCCACTGATTTGCAACCCGCAGTTCTGATTGAGTTCTTTGAAATGTTTTTTTGTGTGGTGTTTCGTTGTAGAGATGTCAGTCGTTTTCTATTTTCCCAAGTTTTCCATTAGCCCCCGGGGTTCCGCTAGGCATATGTCTTAAGCAGACGTAAAAACAAATAAGTTTTTTGTCCTAAATTACGCCTTTAGCAACAAATGGGTTGAACTTAACGAATGCTTTCAAATGATGAGACTGTATTATTGAAATTTTTTATCTAAATAATTAAAAATAAACCTCACATGTAACTGTATTCGTTATATTAAATTTGATTAAATTATACTTATAAATCTGCTTAATATATATAGTGTGTGTGAATGCAAGTATATGTCTAATTACAAAATTATGAACACAATATAATAGTAAATGTTAAAATAAAAAACTAATATAAAAATCATTTTTATATCCATTCAAATTTAGTTTTAATAACAGATAACATATTTTATCGTACCAGCATATATATTTTTTTTAAATACAAAATATGATTCTAAAATCTATAAATAAATATGGCCATGTAATCATGAACTGGGAAGATTTAGGAAGAGTCATCAAACCAATTTTTTATATACTATTATGACATCACTGAAAAATATATTTTAGACTTTAATTAATTAGACCGACATTTTTAAAAGTATTTCATAATATATAAATGTGTGTGTATCTTTATTATTCAAAGTTATATGGTTCTCAAATAAAAGAAACTCTAAAAACAAAATTAGTTTTTTTTCATCGTAATGTAATCTAAACGGATAATCGAAAATGGTTTTTTTCCAAAGTAAACGTAGAAAAAAACTTCGCAAATTAAACATCATCGGTGAGTGACATTCAATGTCTTTACTCTACCGACCCGACATATAAAAGCCCTTGATCCCTCTTACCCTTATCTATAAATGTACATAACTATACAAGCAGTAGCCAAACATTTTTTGCTTTATTTTTTTATAGCTAGGTACAGCGCTGATTTTAAAAAAGTAAAACGACAAATTAATACAGAATGTTAAATGATCCGTGTTATCGTTCCCTATGTAACACCTAAAAGCACTCAAGTCACCAGAAGCCTTGATTGTTTTCACGGCGCGTGACTCCAGGCTCATCCTATAGTCGCCTGCTGTGTAGAACCCCACCACGCTACCGAGGCTTATAATATTATATCCGATGTCGTCTCGACAACAAAAGAAACTCGTCAATTTTAGTACTCTGCATACAGTCATTTCTTCATAAATTTAACTTTTCAAATACCGGGGGGAATCCATATGGTGGGACACAGAGGGCCGACAATCTTTTCGAAAAATCAAAACTAAATAATTACATCTTTTACAATGTCGATAGTTATTGACAATAAGTTTTAATATTTCACCATGATTGGAAGAGATGTTATCGTGTGTTTAACATATTAGATAATTTGAAACAATTAAACTTGACTAAATATTGAGTGTAAATTACAGCGCTTTTACGCGCTTATTTCCTATGGCCGGCCTACCGTATAGGGATTATAGAGCGCGTTGACGTGCTTACGGCATAGAACCGGTTGAATGTAAGACTGTTTTAAAAACTTTGCTTTTGTTTGTTTATTTTCATATTCTACAATATTTAGATCCAAATAAAAAATATTCACAAAAAGACTTAAATTATTTATAAAATTCAAGAATATTAAAAACAATTTTTAGAAAAAATACTAGACGCTAAAGAATTTACATTTACAAACTTATTCATTCACCGTAAATTACTTCATATTTTACTTAATTATTATACTAATAGTTGATATAGTATTAACTAACAACTTTGGTATTCTTAAACTACATTCTGTGGGTATTTGATCCAATAAATAAACATTCAATATAATATTGTTATCTTTAAAAAATCATACAAATTAATCTGACACTTTTACGAGATACGATAATCCGTTTTACTTAAAACATCTTTAAACTTTAAATGTTTAGTATGCACATACTAATGATTTAAGACTAAAATATTATTTTATATTTAATCATTACTCATTTAAATCAATAATTTTAGCAGAGTAAGTTCACATACATACTGGTTTTTCCGTATACCGGATAACTAACTGTCTAACCAAAAATGTTACGAATGTTTTGTAGCTAAACCTTTACTGAAACCCACAAACAAATCTGTTCTGACAGCTTGGCATAAGTAGTCTGATACCTTCCACTGTGAAAGTAAGAATGTTGGATGAGCCAATTACATATTGTTGGAATATTATTAATTGTTTATTGTGATAACCTGTCTTGGCTACACCCTTAAATTCATATCATTATTACCTGTCTATCCACTACTGAAATGATGAGGGCTTTTCTTGTCATATTAATTGTGAAGGTACTGTGATGCAGATACATAATATCAAAATTATACTTACAACTAGTAAATCCCGAAATACTTTAAATGATATCTGATATTTTTATTGTAGATATAAATGTATGCAAAAAAAGCTTTGAATGATAAATGTACACATAATTATTTCAAATAGTAATATTGCATACAATCAAACAATGAATCAATTGAAAAAATGTTTACAACTACCTTAAGCTATCTAATATCTATCTGTGGATTTGAAATATAACTATCTATGTATCAATCACTATTTTGAGATAAATTGTAGTTTAAAAAATTACCGTCGTTGAATCTAGTACGGAAACCACAAACAAGTTAAATAAACTGAACTCCTCAATATTGCGCAAGGCCAATGTAATTTTTTAAGTTATAACTAATGAATCATATAGTAGTTTGTATAAAGAAATATTAAATACTGTATTGTAACTGATAACTTTTTGACAAAATATTTATCAAGTTTTTAACTGTAAAAATTTAACAAGTGAACGTATCAGTTTATATTACGTTTATTTTTTAATAATATTCAAACAATATTCATCACCTAAGCTTACTTATCTCATTATTATTAACAATGTTTTCATATTTACTATTTATTATTTTTATTGATTTTTTTACTAAAATAAGTGGCATGGTTTACTAGTCCACGGTAGCCATCCAAAAAATGATTTAGAAATTTCAGCAGCTTAATTTTTAACTAAATTCAAACCGTTTTCCTTAACCGAACAATCTTACTCGACAGAATGTTGGCCACGAAAACTTACGTATCTTTTATCCACTTCACTATACATGCAAAAATACCTAAGGAACAATGTTTCCATAATTGAATCATTTTGCTAGAGCCATCTTAATCCGGAAGACTTAATTCAGAAGCATCCTAAGCGCTTAGTAAGCTTTAGCTCTAGATATGCCTGATCATACCTTAACATGGTGCCAAAGAAAAAATGTAATGTTTGTGACAACATGTTACTTTAAAAAATTAACTATTGATAAAAGAAAATGCTACCTACTAATTATATTTTTGAATTGTAAAAACATGTATGCATACGCATTAATATGAAAACTAATATAAAACCTATTATTGAAACTTAAATTTGTGTGGTCGTTCTTCGTTCAAATTTGTTTACAGCAGTCGGCTTATTTATACATTTTAAATTATTATATATTTTTTTTTTGTACAGTAAATACTTTTTTTTAAAATAAACTACATTACATTAAGAAAGTAAGCTCTATGAATTTTAAACAACAATATATCGCTGTTTATGCCAACAGCGAGAAATGCCAACAACAGTCGTCTTGCGTCTTTGTGTCTACCTTTTTTTAAATCTTACGCATCATGAATAAGAAAAACAGTATGTTTTAAAAGATTAAATAGTTTATATAAAACATAATTTTTCTCATTGGGGTTCAGTAAAATCTTATTCTACCAATATAGTTAAATTATTTATTAAACCTGTGTCAAATATTCCAATGTTTTACAACTATCTAGATAGTAAACTACACTATAAAATGTGTTTAGATTTATATCTACCAATTTTGTTAGCTGCATATTTTCATAAGTGATAATTTCAAAATACTGCTTTAATTTGCATTCATCAAAGTCAATTATATACATAATTAATATTATTAACGAAACATCAGTCCAAAATATTAATTAAATATACAAAGTATAAAATTACTTTATAAAAAATGACATTTTTGTAAGAATATGTTATAAAAAAGGTCGTCAAATTTTTAGTTTACAGATGAAAGTAATACTCTAAAATAAAAGCATAAAAATTATCGGGTGTGCTTAGACTTCAGAATACATTATATTCAAGATTGTATATTTAAAATTGTATCTCATTTATCATATTTCTATAAATATTTCATGTGTATATCTGAAAAGTGAAGGTTTCTTTTGAATTTTATTAAGAAGATAAATACCAGATAATCGTAGATATACTAACGTTGCGTTGAAACCCAATAATTGCAGCTATTTATCCGAATGCCTCCAGGTAATGTTACCACTTTTATCCGGCAAAAAAAAAAATCACAAGAAGATTTTCGACGTTTCCAATATCTCTATCATGGGAGCTATACGCACACTTCAGTCACTTGATACCGTTCCTCGTCGCATCAATCTTGTTTTTCTTTTATTCGAAACATTTCTTCGTTTCTGAAGCTTTGGGCGTATTTCATAGAATATCTAATCGGATTCTGTCTATCTTGAATATCTCATTCGCTTCGCTGTCAAACCGTATTGACAAAATATGAAGATGTGGAAAAATTTATGACGTATATTTATTATTTTGGAACCGTTTCTGTAGAAAATTAATTATCGACTTTATATCAAGGCTCGCGTATTTAATTAAATACAACCCACATATAACAATCAACGGTTTATCCAATATTATTCATGAACGCCATAACAGTTTTTTTATTAAAATATGAATATCATATTTATTTAAGTATTTTATAATAAAATAATTTTTAGTCTCAATTTTTCTCCAATATTGTTTAAGTAAAAAATTAAAACCATAAAAGCATTTATATGTAACACATATTCTTAAAATAAGCCATTTAAACTATAACCGGAGGGCTTTTTTCGGTAGAATTATTTTATATCAATTATTTAACGTCGTAGCAGCACAAGTTTTAACAAATCCCATAGCTATATGGAAAGTAAAATTCAAATCTCCATTCATTCCTTCTATGATAAATCCTAGTGAAAAAAATATTGTTCTTTATGGCGTAGAAATTCAAAGATAGAGCGAGAAGTAAGAATGCTATAAAGAATATTATAAAAAAATATCAATTTATTAAATACCAGCTGTAACTGGCCACGCATTGCTGTGGCTCAGTCTGGTTAAACAGCGCTCTTTTTAAAAAAAAACATGTTTTTACCTGTCAAAAACTCTGACAAGACACGTCTTCACATTGCACAGGTCCATATACTCCATATCTGATGGTAGATACTTTCATACAGTGTTCTATATGCTCCAATTTTGGAGTGGACATGAAAAAAATTCAAGTTACGACATTCTGCGGAAATTTAATTAAGTATCACAAATGGCGTATGAAGAGAATTTTAACTGGATGTTGGCTTTTATTTTTCCATTGCTATTTTTTTCGTAAAACTTCCAATAAAGTGCTTTTCCAATCGACTGACGCTAATTTGGTAACCGATAACCATTTAAAACGCGTGATCCATGTAGCGACTAATGAAGTAGAAGATCAAAGGTTCTGACCATTTGTTATGTCGGCGAGTTTGGTTGTTTCTTTCCATCTAACAAAACACAAATAGGATGAACGTTTCCAATCCGCAAATTGGGAGTCAGGAAAATCAATAATTGTTTCGATTAGATTCGGTCAATTATGTTAATTACACCTCATCAAAATGTTAGCCTTCATCCCACAAAAAGCTTCAGCGACAACCGGTAGCAATAAATCACGGAAGATAACATCTTGATTTGGGTTTCAATAATTGACTCAATTTCGGTGGGAGCTTTTTGTAAACATTTTAAAATTGAAATATTGTACATTCTCAATATTCTAAGCAGATACTAATTTATAAATATATATATATATTAGAAATTAAGTAATTTTTAAATCTTTATTAAAATATATCGATTTTGCTAGTTCAAAATAGTGTCACCAATACTATGGACATTATTATTAGATGACAATAATTAGTATTTACAACATTTAAAAAAAGCTTTAAAGTATGCTACAATGAAAAAAGCTTTGAATCCTCTAAAAATGTCAAACATCTTTACAGTGAGACGATTTGTCTTTGAAAAATTGTTTTCACAACGATTGACTGTTAACGATTCTCTCAATTCATTTGGTCCTTTTTCGAATTTTTGTAGATATTTAGTTTTAAAGAATGCAGGCTTACTAATTTGACCACATACGTGATAATAAATGATATAAATACAATTTTTTATCAGTATCCTTTTCATAATGTTTTTTTTTATTATTATATGGAAAAAAATATTCAGTAAAATTTACAAAACTGTTTTGATATGATCTATGACGTAGTGTGTTCCTTAATCTTTCATAGCATAATAGTAGTAATATAATAACTTTACGTATCATGTATATAATAATAGAGGTAAAGTGAACTAAAACAAAGCCGCGTCCAGGAAAGTCTTTTAAAGGGCAGCTTTATGTAAAGTATAATATCTTACGGGTTAGGAACAAAATTATCTTTACATAATTTAAGTAAATATTTCCATTAAATCATTTCAGAATAACACACGTCCTGCAAGCTCCAGTAGCGTAATATATTTCTATATAATATGAAAATGTATGAACCATTACGGTATATTGATAAAATACAATATAACAGACAAAATTAAAACTTTAAACTGAAAATATATGGTTATGTGATGTTTCTTCTACATGATTAATTGCACAGTAATATAAATAATTTTACACACTTAACTTGCACCAAGCATGATCCCACAAAGCATAAGCTTTTTTATATGTATAGTTGAAATAAATATGATAATTGTTTCACTCTATAAATATTAATTCAAATATATACATTCATATGTAGTCAATAAATTTCTTCGTTTTGGTTTATTTTGAATAATTTTAAATTCACTGTTATACAAAAAATTGATCTTAAATTAGTACACATTTAAATTTTCAAGATAATTTTATACTTAAGAAAGATTTTTCTGAAGACTTACTTATCTTTAGTGACAATTGTTAAATAATTATTTATTGTTTAAATTCAACGCATAATCACCATAATTTTTTTTTCTGTTTATAACTTCATTAGATAAAAATGGTATGACTATACATTTAGAATGCTTATTGAATATGTGAGCCCGACCAATAAGTTTTAGAACGAAAACGTATTCAACAGCACTTAACCCTTTTCAAGTTTTAGGCACGAAGTTAGCATTGCAGATGATAACCAAGTCGTATCATTAATTTCTCAGTATTATGCTACACCATAATTAAATCTGATCCCTTAATTGCAATTCACAAGAACGATGAAATTGTTACGCTATATCGAAACCTTTATTAATTACCACTAGTAGTTGCCGACAGATTCAGTCGTTAAAATATGACAACAGATTTTATAATGCCCGAGTATGTGTAGTCACCCTATCGTAATCCATTAATGATATCTAAACTTATCTTCTTCGGGTAGTTTACTTCACAAAGTATCGTTTGAGGAAACTTTACTATACGTTGTGCTTTGGTAATGTTATTACTATTCATGTGTGTATATTAAAATTGTAAAATACACAGCATAAAATGAAGCAATAATTTTCACCTACACATTCCATAAATACCAACATAAAGTAGTCGTTATATCTATCGGTGTTTAATTATAATTTATATCCAGGGTATCGGAAAAACTTTAAATTTTTCCGATAATTAAATCGTCGATGTAAAACTCTGTCTCGAAAGAGTTTTTAGTTCAGATTTATTTCATTGTAGAAGAAATAAATAAATGTTAACAATCGACGAGTATTAAAAAATTATCGTAAAATTAGATTTATTAACACCTTGAAATTTTATCACCCATTCGTAATAGATTTAATAGAATTGATAAGAATGTCTTCCTTGGACATAGAAGCTAGCATAAGCGCTTCGTATTCATAGATGTGGATTCAATTCTCATATCTGTAAGATTTTAAAAATTCTGATAATATAGGTATGACTAAATACCCATTATGTTGGGTACTTGTTTGACAACTGATTCTCGTGGACAACAATCTGTCAAAACATGTATTCGAATTAAGGAGATATATATACTTCACTTTCAAGTGGGACTTCTTCACACTGTATAGATCCATTTATGCATAAATATTAGGTTAGGTATGGCATATGTAAAATGGATTTATAAATGCTTTTGTCTCCTTTTGAAAAGAAAAACTAGACATACATTCTTATGTAATAGTAAATATCATCATAAAATGATAATAAGCCAAGAATTAAACTTTGTAATAAAAAATAAAACTAATAAATGTATAATATTTTTCAATGTCATTGACGACATAAATATTAAATATGGCCAATACCGTTTGCACCCACAGTCATATTTATTGTTCAAATAATTTCCGTCGCAATTAAAATTCAAATCGAATCGGTTTCGTACAGCTAATGTACACATAGCGAATCCCTTAAATTGTCGTACCGCAAGCGAGGTATCAGGATGCCAGAAGAGCCAGGCAGAGGAACGTCGTTTCCGAGGACTGTCGCCCAACCGCATCTGGGTCACGGAATCCACTTCATCAATATTCTAATGGCGGAATCTATACCGGCTTAGCGGACGCGTCCTGTCCGCCTGGTAAAGGTACACCCTCAACCCCCTTATGTGTGAACACATTTGTGCGGCTTACCTCACACTTTGCACCGTAAATATTACATTCTCAGGGACTGAATTTTTTAACCTTACGTCTAAAAGTGAGTTTTTTAACACTGCGTTTTTACGACGTCACGCACTAAGTTGCTAGAAGTAACGGATTTTAACGATCGATATTTTTTGGAAAAACTTTTTGGAATACTGAAGATCATTTTTATTTCTACTATTCAATAAAATTCTAAGTCTAAATTCAAATAAAACACGACCACAACTTGAAACAAATCAATTAGTCAAGCACAATAATTCGTATTTCAATGAATACTTTTACTGATATTTGTTAAAATTTGAAATGTGTAAAAAAAACAACTCTAAAATGAAGCCACGTTTCTTTCATATTTTACCAATTCCATAGTCACCTGACTTCATAAGACTAAACGTATATAAACCCACATTTGAATACTTCTTTCTGAATATTAGTTACTATCCAACCACTCAATTTATTCAATCTACGTTTTAGACTATTACGAAAATGGAATGCACATTCACGGTTTAAGATTCAGAACACTAAATACGTAATAATCAGTACGCCACGATAAAATTCTATTACCGACTTTCTTGTTCCAATAATTTTTCATTATTTACAGTAATTAATCCACAGTTTTAAAGTAAGAATTGTAATTTTGTGACCTTTGTGGTAATGTAACCACACTGTTTATAAGTAAAAGAAATCTCCATTTCTTCAGTATAGATAACTTGCAGTCATAATAATTCACGAGTATGTAAACGGGTGAAATAAGGTAAGAAAAGAAAGCGTTAAGCATTCAGGTCTGGTCATTTTTTTTATTTTTAGGAAATATTAGTTTTTGCTCTCTAGTATAGTTGTGGCTATAGGTTGCGGCTTCCAAGCCCTTACAAGCTTTGTTTCAAGGAATTTTAAAAATCGAAAGATACATGACTAGATGCTTAATATGAATATTTAACTGACAGCCAATTTATTTGAAAAAAAATCTGTCTTCACACCACAGAATTTCGTATAAATACTACATTTATGTAGTCAACATTTTTGTACTATGGAAATTTATACACTCCACTTTCCAAGCGGTTATGGGAAAAATATTTTTTTTTTTCAGTAACAAGCAAATCTGTGCACTTTAATGAGCTACCTCCTACTAGGCGTAAGGCTTAACAATCCGGCCCCTGGTTATCACCCCCACAATTCCAATGCAAACCATTCATGCCTTCGACCCGCGGACCCGAGAAATAAAAAGAGAAAATTGAAATGAATCCAAAGTGTTTTACGGTCGATTTGTATACCCAACATGTGTGTACAAAAAAATCGACATTCTTTATCGTGAAATATGTTTTCTCAATCGTTCACTTTATTGACCACATGTTTATGAATATTTCATAAAAAGGTAAAAAAACCAAATAATGTAGCATTTGGTATCAATGTTAACAATAATGACGAAATATATTGTAAATATGGAACACGGTAGTATTCAAGTTTTTTTAATGATTATAAATATTATGATAGTACTCTTCATACAATAAATCATCAATAATGGTTCCATGATCTAGAACCAGATAGATTAAAATATTTATAACGTTTACTGAAAACATGTTTTAACAAAAAATAATATGCTAGGCATTTTGATCAAAGATCTCTTCATCTGGATTAAATAACGCGTTAAAATAAAGTATGTTTTTAGTTAACTTTTGCTATCGGTTGGCGTTTATAATAATATGTATGTGACTGAACATTGCCGTTTTTAATACTTGATTTACCTTTCATATGTGTTTGATATGTTAGTACGTCGCCAATTTCGCAGGAATACGTAACTTGATTTGTTAGTTTAAGCCACTTTGTAAAGTATAGTTTTATTTTTTGTAACACAAATTATGTATCAATGAAAAAATGTGCCAATGATACGAGGGATTGCAAAAAAGTAAAATTATACTTTACAAAGTGCCTTAATCCAAAAAAACAAATTACGTGTTTCTTAAATATTGGCGACGATTACCAAAAATATTTTTTTTTCAAAAGTACGAATGTATAATTAATATAATCCTAAATTTAAAGTCGCCTCTTTTCTCATATCGGGTAAGCGTGGAATCAAATACGGGCTTCCTAGCCTGAAACACTACACATCTGGGTCAAAGTGACAATATTAAAACACAAAATTACGTTTCCTTTTTACGCGGGACATTGGAATTTGACTGGGATATGGCGACAATAAAGTTTTAATATCGTGTTTGTAAGCACATTTTACCTTTCGACGGATATAAAAAGTTTTAAATGTTTATTACCATATTGGTTACAGTATTAAAATTTGAGGCTGTGTGACATTACTTTTTAATTACGTCTTTACCTAAAGCACTCTCCATGAGACTCTTTGAGATTGGTTGCGGTTAATATGTCGTTAGGAACGCTATTAAATTGAACATACAGCTATATAAATATTTAGTAAATTTATTCAGAGTTGAAATATTGTATCAACAATAAAAGCGATAATTTTTAATGATTTTAATACGAAAGTTGATGATATCATTAACCTTTAGACATTGCAAATAATATTTATTTTATAGGTTCTATTCTTCGTAAAATCGATAGATTCCAATAGAAGACCACAGCAATGAATATAAAGCTGTCTTCAATCACTCAGATTGAGAGTTTCGAACTATTTTCTGAACCATTTGTAAGGAGTACTGTGAAATAGTTTTCTCTCGCTAGCATTTACAGTACTATCAATTAAAACAACACAATATTCATTGTATATATAAATGTATGTCGTTGTTTTAAATGGCATAACAATGTCTAAAGATTCATTAAGACAGAATCTGTGCCACAAATTAGAACTCGTTTGGACGTTTATCAATTTTTAATCGTTTTAAATTTTAGAATCACTCCTTATAAATTACATTCAGTCACAGAATGCTTCCTATCCAAAGAAGCCCATTCACAAAATGATAATAAAATTCATTCAATTATTACAATCTCTACTATCTACACAGTTGTTCTTCATTATAATGTTGACTTTGATGAGTTTAGAGGCATTCTTCCAGATATCAGACATTGTCATCTAAACGTACTCATTATGGAACGAAATCACTTGAAAGCTGAGGATAAAGTTGTAAGCATCCTACGAGAGAGCGTTATTTTGGGGCTCAAGATAGAGAACAACTAAAAGTTAGGGAAAACTGTACATGAAGCCTCCTGGACTAGATGTAACTACACGTCCTAACGAGGGCATTTATGTATAGTAAAACTTAATGTACATTTGATTATCTTTTGATAAAATTACCTTAACAATACGCATAATGCATTTTTCTCTTTGAATTTATTATTCAATATTTTGAACTGATACTATGTTTTTACAAAAAAAATACACTTTTACATATTTTATAAAAACATATTTTATAAATACATATATATATACTAACAATATATATACTAACTCTTACTAGATAAGCGATTTTTTTATGTACTAACATGAAAGATGTATAAAATCAGTCATTATTTTATTAGATTTTCGCAGAGAATGAACACTAACAACAATAAGCTATACTTATAATACTCTAAAACTGTATTCTGTTTTTAAGTATTTAAAAAAAATTTACCATAATAATATTGAAAAACAAATAATACTAAATACTTAAAACGATTTAAAATCAAAGAATTTTTATTTAATATTTCCAATTCAGATTATATTTAACTAGGTAGATTCCATGTATAAAAATGTCTTATTGTCTAGAAATTATCAATATAACATAATTAAACTCACTGTTTGATAATAAATATTATATCTAATTGACACCATAATGAAAAATATTTAGTCTTTATAAATACAAATGGGCTTTATTTTAATTATTAATGGAACAAGTATCATATTGATTAGAATTTTACTTAATTTATACTGCTGTATTTTAATTGCAATATGTAAGCTTAGTATATTTTCACGAAAGAATTTAATTAAATTCTCTTATATGCACGTTGTCATTTTAGTAATAGGCAATATCGTGATACGCTATCACACAAAGAGGTTATATATATATATATACTTCGCGGCTTATAATAAAATTCGTGGAATTTGTTTAACACGTATGAATACAGGTAAGCATTTTTATTATGGCTTTCGGATCGCTTTTTAAATACGTCGTTCGATTTGGCAGTGCTATTGTGAGCTATTCTTCCTCAAAATATAACTCTTCTCAACTGCGAAAAAAGCTTCCGATATCAGCAAACGTATTCATTTTTTATCAGCATCGTTGAATTTCCTTTAGAAAAACATTCAGCCGTGATACTGATATCGTTGGAGCATATACACAATACTACCAAATAAAAATGTCTTAAAAGATACAAGGCAATTGCCCTATAAGCACTTACCAATATGTTTCAATTCGTTGAATAGAATGGTGGCTTTTAGTTGTGTTTATAAAAACATATTAGTAAATAAATATTATTTCCGTGGTTGAGTAAAGTTTACGACCGTCAATCGTGGGTCTAAATTTGTAGCTATAAATTCTTTTAAAATAATCTCAAAATATTTATGCAGATTATATTGCCAAAGTTTTGAGAATGAGCAATTCAAGTGAAAATAAATAATATATTCACACTGTGTAAATGTGTGTAAATCTGCGTTTTAAGTTATATGTTATTTATTTATGAATACTGACATTAAAATCTAGATATTTTTTTGGAAAAGCAAACTAAGCATTATACAAATATGTCAGTATTTTATTTTACATTTAGGTTATTCAAAGTGTACCAAATTTATAAACGTTATCTTTTATCCGTTATCGGAAACGTTATAACGTCTGATTTCACACCGCGAATATTAAAGTCGATCAAAATTACTATAGAATTTGGCAAAAATCAAATCAACGCCAATATGGCGATTAATGCACACGCATGTTACGCAGCAGATTAAGCTGACTGATATAATTACCGTAATACTAATTCATCATTGTGACAATCACCCAAAGTGTTTATTTTTCCAAAGGCTAGTGATCGAAAAAATATGGCTTGTCAAGCCCAGTTACTTAGCAAAGTATTATTTATTCCACATGTAGCCATCTACGCACAAAATACTCCCGTGTATAATTGTACGAACTTATATTTGCTAACGATTTTTCTTATAATTATTAACTACGTATATAATACGTACACGAGTAAAATACATACCGTCGTATTACTGGCAAAAGATGTTAAAGAAAAAAAGTGAGTTTTGAAAAAGTCTAGTTTTAATGTTTATGTCTCTCTTTTAAATTCATTTTACGAAAAATCCTTAAGTTATAATGTATTATTTGATAGAAATTGTCGTAAAATGTATTCAACAAAGAGGCTAAAATATCAAAACTCGACCATTTCAAAAGTCACTTTTTTACTTTAACGTCTTTTGCCAGTAATACGACGATATGATCGTGCATTGAAAATGTATCTTAGTATCGTTTGCATACTCGCATCTTAATTCAATCTTTGTGTTTTAGCAAAGGTCAATGATCAAATTAAATTTGTCTGTCTGAGTGAAATCTACTTTATATATATCAAAGAAGAATAAAAAATAAATTCTCAGTGAACTAACTCATAAACTAAATTCCATTCTTTGCCTTGTATCATTAAGGCGAACTTGTATAATTTATTACGTAAAGAGTGTAAGATAACATTTTTAATTAGTCTTTAAACGAGTTCTTCACAAAAGAAAGATAAATGTCAAGCAGAAAGGTTGCCGTTAAAAATAAACAATAGAAAACCCGTCACTAATTTGTAAAACTTGCAAACCGAAAAGAAGTTGTAATGAAATACGATTGTAAATATGAGATGAAAACCACTGAGAGATATTTAACTCTTAATTTAAAATATTTTCCTTCACTTAACAACGAGGAAGACAAGTTAGTAAAGCTCATATTTGGAAGGCACGAGAAGGAGGAGTTCCAAAGGAAGCATAAAGAACGTCCTGACTAACTCAAGTCTTAAGTGATGAAGACTACTCAATGACAATATAAATTCTTGAGTCGATTTTGTATGAACAACCGAGTAACCGGAATAAATTATCTTAGGTCGTGATTTATTAGAGATCTTGTATCTCACTTTAGACAGAATTACCTTTATACCACAAACTCAATGAGAAAAAAATCTCAAGATAAATCATTTTTAAATCAATATTTACATCATATATTAGATTCATAAGATGCAATATTTATTTCGTTGAATTTAATTTTTAATATTCGTTCAACAATATTATGTAAATGGCTGAGAAAAAAATTACAAGTTGACAGCGAAAAAAAGGTAAAATAAAACACATTTCAAAATGTGATGGGTCATTATTTTATAAGACCACAATTTCTAAGAAATGAGTATTAAAAAAAGTTTACTCTGATTGAATATGATTAAATATTATTAAAGTATTCATAAAATCATTTAGATAACGATCATTCCACTCGGATAATTTTCACAATTGAAAGTCGGCGCGGGATAAAACAATTTTCGATATTTTCTGGCGCCCTTCCCTCGTAAGAGAAAAACTTTCGACTCTAGATGGGATTTTGCCGATAAGATGTTTCTAATTGGGTGTGATCCCAACAGCTCGGGTGAATTCAGCCTCCCTGCATAGTCTGTAAAAGGGTCGGCAGAGTCCAATTAAAAAATCTCTCACTAATTAAGAAATTTTCCTTTACAACCTTTCCTTTTATGACATTCTGTAACCTTTTTATGATAGTGTCTTAAATGCGTATTCAATTTTTGAATATTTTTATATAAAGTAAATATACTTATATTTATTTTATATATTATATTCTTGTCTTAGAGCAATTTTAATTCATCACTAGTTAAATAAGCACTAATATAGACGACACAACTTTAAATTATGCACCATTACACTATTTAGATAATTGTGTAGATAAAATAAATGCAATAATACGAATTACGAAAAATCACGAGGGATTAACGTTAAAATTATACATTTAGTATCTTTTATCGACATAAAAACTTAAAACTAACATAAGTAGCAATTAAACTATTATAATGACTGCTACATCAGTGAATATCTATTCATTTAAGTCAGTAGATGATACCCATGTATGGTAAAAACTTTAATTTGATACTTGTATATATAATAATATAATATTTTTGCGATTCTATTGAATCTTATATTATTATATCATAAATAAAATAATGATTAAATTTTAATTTTCATAATTTATAGTAGATTAATAAATACTAGTATCATTTTCAAAGTAAGTTTTCAATCTTGAAGACTCTACTGTTGTAACAGCACCTTGTTTACAAGAAACACTTTGTTTAAATTAATGTGTTTGGTGGTTTATATTAATTTGATTATTTTTGATAACAATTACGAGGTATTTGTGTTGTAATATTTAAATATTTGCGCTTCTCATGTGTGACAGTAATATAGAGTAAATTACATTAAATGAACAAGTTACAGCAAATAGTGAGCATTAGACATTAAAGGATTAACGCCTCGACCTTTCCATTAAGCCAAACGATTGTATTATTTGCGTAAACTTCATCCTTTTGCCAGAACAGTAACGTACAACCCTGAACATCGACTTAATATATGAGAACATTACAAAATTACACCTATGCAAATTCAGAAATAGAAAGGGAGACAATATAAATAATTCTTCCATCATGAAACACATCGCGAGCTACGATTAATATGCATTGAAAGTTACTGAATAACAATTAGGAATAAATCGTTTTTTCTTCATAATTTTCTCTTTTCCCTCACATTAATATATTAAGTCATGCAATTTTCGGCGTGGAAGAACTCCGTTCAAACGCAAGATTTTATATGCGTCGTAGTATAATCGTAAAGAAATACATAAATTAACCACCAACGACGATTGTGAAATATTTTAGTTAATTAACCATTTGTGTGACCCGTAAATTATTATATTATGCAACACAAACCAAATAAGAAAATTATGTAGCAATTAATATATCAGGGAAACATTTAATTAATATATTGTTATTCTTAGATTAAACGTATTTTCCATTAACAATACGAGAAATTGGTTTTGCTTTAATTCAATTTCATATTTATTTCTGTAATAATAATTTATATTTATAATATATATATTATTATAACACAAAAATTTACGTCAGTTAGCTGTGATTTCAGCTACATAAAAAACGTAGGTTCCATGTAATAAAGTTAGTTGCCAAAGCAAATTTGATAACCTGTTACACAATTTTATAAATTATTCAGTATACCACATTCGCTAGCAATAACTTTCATAGCAAATGATCCAGAGTCCAGACGATAAGTAAATCTTTTTCAAATTATAATATTATTAAAATTTGAATTTGATGTAATAACTATGTTAATACTTTTAATCATATTTTCGTTCAAATGACAAATATAAAAAAGATATTTTTTAATGGTGACGACTGTAGAAATTCTAGGGAAATTTCAAAATACGTTAAACAGATTCAAAGTTGTCTACTGGTATTGAATTCACAAAAAAACATTATTTCTTATTATAAGCAGTTTATTTTTTTTACGGTTCTTAAGAAAATTTCATCCGTTTACACCGTTTGCTATTTTATCAGAAGCTGAAGTCAACTTGACCTAATTTAAATTCTTCATTTTTTTAAATTATTCATATCAATTTATTAAAGATATTAATAATTTCAGTCAGTGTGTATTAGAAAAATTGTTTATGTTTTTAATCTCATATGTAGTTTTTAAAATACATAAATATTGCTAGTATTTAATTGAAGATATTTACAATGAAAAGATATATTAATGCAGGTAAATAAAATGTCAATAAAACATCACCTTATTAACATTTTCGTCTTATAACATTGCGAGCTCGCGCGTTAAGTATTTCGCTTCCTTTTGTCGTTATAATTGTTTAAGTTAAAGTGACTTGTGTTTCCAAGGAATTTAGGGCTCGTAGGTGACAAGGTCCAGGAATGCAAGCACTCTACTTATGTCACCTACAAAATATTTCGCACGATCTTGCTACTGTATTATGAAGTCTAGAATAGTGCTATGCATTATCTACGGTGATAATGAAAATAATACTGATTTAAATTGGATTATTAAAAATAGGTGAATTTTTACCGTAAAAATAAAGATATTTTTTTACCAAGGCGGAGGTTTCTGACATTTAAAATAATTACAGTATTTTTATCAGTTTTTACAAGGTTTAGTGAGCAGTTTATTCCGTTACTTTAAATAAGTTTGCTTAATCCCAATATATATTCTAAAATTATACCAACTTTTATTTAGCTACGACTTTCTAGACTACGTAAAAGAATTTACATATCTACGATTGGTGACAAGCAATAAATCATTTAAATTAACTTTTAATTTTCAAAGATTACCAGAATTTTTTTTACCATATTATATTCAGCATGTAAAAAATTAATGTATAACAATAGGTTTTTTTGATAATCCTATTTAATATATAAGCTATTCATTTACACCCATCTCAAAAAACAATATTCACTTCTTTGCTTTTCTGTCGAGTAATAAAATTAGGTCAAATTTCTTATAATATTATACATTGTAGTATCGATTGCTACTTGATTTGAATTAAAATTTTCATAGGAATCTCAGTACCATCGATGCATTACAGCTATGGTTAATCTTGGATATTTATAATTTGAAATGAAAATTCAAATACTATTCAATCCAAACTGACGAAGTATATTATATTAGTTGTAAATATTTAATTAAATTAGAACTTTTTAATATTAGTACGATTAAGACGATTCTGAAAATAAATCTTCATACACCTTTTTATGCCTTTCATCTTTGAACTAGATAAAAATTTACAACCTATGAATATTTTCTTAGTGACGCTGAATTCAATCTACGAGCATTAAACTTAATTTATTAATAAAAACAGTAAAATATAGACTAATGTTAAAATCAATCATTGTATTAAGTTATGTTTTATTTAAGCAAAAATATTTATTTATTAATCTGTTACTATGTATCGGATGCCAATAGACAGCTTGACAATAACACGGTGTTTTCAAATACCTACAGCATTATTTGATTCCATGACCTACTGACAGATTTCAAAGGCATTTTGGCATATAACAAAGTAGATATATATTTTTTTATTGTTTTTTGCTGTCTGCTAACAGTCATGAATAGACATTTTTCTCGTCGTGCATGAAGTCTCCCAGCCGTGTCTCTAGACATGCGCAGCTCATTTTTTATCGTATGAATGAGTGAACACTACGATGACATGACCATTTTTATAATTACTATAAAAAATGCATTTAGATAATCGATTCATAATAACAATGTGATAACATAAACGCTTCAAACAAAGCACCTTTGTGTGGAATTTTTTTCAATTTCATTTTTCTGAGTTAATTTACGGTTTTCTTTGTATCGTAAACTTTAAGCACAATAAATAACACATGAAAATAAAACTTGACACGAGCGCGATCTGTGTAAACAATTTTCGTCCTCTTTTCCTCGTACAAACGCGAACGGCAACAGTTGTTGCGATGCATTCAACAGTTATCGTTTACGAGAAGCGACCGCAAGCGGCGGGAAATACAAACAATGGACTTTTCAAACGATACATTTTCAATCAGGCGGGTGTATAAATTGAATGTGAAGTGTCAAAAAAATTCTTCACTGACCTCTGGCAAAGAAGGTGAGCAGTAGGAGGCCCGAGAGCAACAAGCCGGGCACGCTGCGCGTAGCCATCCTCCGCTAGCAGGCCGGCCCCCCTGACTGGTCCGTCATAACAGGGGAACACCTCTCGCCGAGGAGTTCGAACCACCACTTCACCACCGGTTCACCATCTGATGACGAGTCGCGATGCAACGAGTGCGGGTTCGGAGGGGAATCGTCGGCGAGCGTCGCGGGTGACGGCCGGCGGGCGTCTGGCGGCGAGCGCGAGGCGTCCGTAGGCGGCGCGCGCC